>APFE031178535.1:0-42926 GCA_000404065.3 Pinus taeda | reverse complement strand
TGTGATTATGCTTGTTTGGAGTGATAGTAAGAGTCTTGAAGCATAGGGAGGTTATGCTGCCAGAATCCTGAGAGAGAAAAGGTCTATTGCAAGGCATACATAGCTGCTCGCCCAGCCAGAGAATAGGTTCAACGTCAGAACCTTGGTTGTATCTTTCTCTGCCTATTATTCATTAATAAACGACTGCTATTATGGTTCCAATCTCATTGCCTATTATGATGTTTGATTTATTTCCTTTCTGACTGAAATATAGTTGTACTTTGGTGGATTTTATGCTTGTAGTTGTCTCGGTCTTTGCATGTGCAGGTGTCCGTTCGCGAAGATCGCTAGGATTGTGACCTGCTGAATCAAGGGAGCCGAAGGGTCAACTCTACTTTGACATTTGCGTTGGATTCCAGGTTGGTCTTCGTAATCCACCTTTTAGTATACAACTAGGAACTTGCATAGCAGCGTGAATTGATTGTTGCTAGACCCATTTTGGGCTAGTGGGGTCGCCTCTGTCCGCAGAGGGGATTTACCTGTTCAACACTTGTATTCTCCAAGTGTATCCACTGCTTTCAAGAAAACTGGACCATTCAAGGAAGACACCATGAAGTTGATGATTGGGTGTCATGTTGGATTTGTCCATGTATCAGAAACAATGCTAACCCTAGATGTTGGCCATGATGCTACAATAGGCTCAAGCATTTTTCGCACCTCTTTTTTTGCCTTTGTCAACAATGTGGTTCTAACCTTCTCTGAACCAGGAGGCACATACCATGATGGAGACCCATGAGTTAGAGCTCGACGCATCTCAATAAATAAAGATGAGTGTGCAACATTAAATGATATGAAGTTTTGATAGAAAAAGAAGGCAATGGTGAGATCAAGCTCTTCTCGTTTCTCTTTTTGAAAAATCTTGTCCATTGGACCAAGTGTAATTGCTCTTCTTTTTGCTGCTTATCCCCCAATAGAACTCTCAAATGGAAATTTGGTGGTGTCTTTCCTCAAAAATAGAAGGTGGTCTTCATTCTTGGTTTTTCTTGATTTTGCAGCCACATTTTCCATACCAACAGTGGACTCCTTTTCCATTTCTTTCCTCTTTTGTAAAGGAACAATTTTACAAGCTCCAATCCCACAACCGATAAAGCCAAAAAATGGCCTTTCACATGGAAATATGTGCTTTTGAAAGCAATGTGACAAAAGTTGCATCTCCATTGCACATTGCCTCCTCCCTTCCCCTTGGTGCTTGTCCCATTCTCTCTTGTGACATTTCTACAAGGGATATTTCTCAATGTTGGCTTTAGGTCCTCCTCTTCCCCCAAAATTAATTGCAGCAGACTCTAATGATATTGGGGGAGGAGGGGCATCTCCAATGGAGACATTCTTCCCCTTCCTTTGCCCCCTAACTGCTACCTTTGATTGAGTCATGAATACTGTAAAAAAAATGAACAAAACATGCACAAATTTGTAAACAAAAAATTATATACAAACTGCTGTAATAGAATAAGAAATGCAAAAAAATGGAGTTAAAATGCACGTACCTGGTGCTTGAATCTCCTTGTCGAACGCTCTACTCCCTTAGCTCCTTGCTCCAAACCCTTAGCTCCTTGCCCACAACTCAAACTATGCAAAATGAAATGAGAAATAAGGTGAATGATAAAAAGAACAGCAAGTTTTTAACCCGCGGAAGTCATATTCTTGGGATTCAAATCCCAGAATCGAAATTCGATGTGCCCGTATGGGATTCATATGAATCATGTACAGGCACATCGAATCCTATTTTTGGATTCGAATTCCTGGCGAATCGTATCTGATTTGCAGGATTCAGATTCGACAAGGTGTTTGGACGAATCCGGTTACTTAGGTTATTTACAATGTAAATACTAAAAATAAACACTAGTGCATGTTCAAAATATTACAGATCATCAACTGAAGGAAACAGAAACAAGCACACAAAATGACATCGATATTTTTGGACCAATGTCCCTGGAAAAACCCAATGCAGGAAAATCGGTGCAGCTATCTAAGGGTTTTCTTGTTAAGAAGTTTCAGAGTACAATCTCAGTGCCAAATCTGGCTTACCCAATAGAGAATTCCCTTGGCAGTAGTACCTCTCAGTCTGAGATAGATGTCTCGGTTGAAACCCCGAATAAACCCTCCGACAGCACCTCAGCTCCAATCTACCCCAGAAACCCTAGCATCTGCCTCTCTGGACTGCGATAGCCTCTCTCTACCTAGCGTTGGCCTTGCGTCACCCTGAATAGGTCTGTGTCAGCCTTAGGAGGCCCTGCATCAGCCTTCTAGCCCTCTAGGTCAGCTATGCTGGCCTCTCTGAAGCACTGCGCAGCTCCTGGCTGCCTCTGTGTGGCCCTGCGTGAGCCTTGGCTGCTACTGCATCACTCTCTTTGCCTCCTACGCTGATCTCCCGGCACTATCTTTGCCTCTATGTCTCTCTGTACTCACTGCCCCTCAAATACAACTCTGATCACTTATTCTATCAAACCCCGCTCTAGAGAATAGAATGACCGATCACTTGGTGTATTCTCCAAGTGACCCTCAAGCCTCCTCTTACACTTTTCTCATTGACATATCAACGACCGAGAATAAGTCCCTAATCGATGGCTAAGATTACATCTGGCTTGATCCATGTCTTTTGGACCATTCTAACACAGTTTTATATTAATTCACATTAATATTTTAATTTCCCAAAGTTTAGACTTAGGGATTCCATTAAAAATATTAATTATTTTAATATCTCCCAAACTGTTTAGAATCTGCTCAAACCCTTTCTTGGTATTGGAGATGTCATGTGCCCTAACCTCTCCACCAAATTTTGTGGCTAGAGCACATCCAATGCTACCCCAAATCAACATTTCCTCTTAGCGAGGAGTGTGCTTTAGTAATACTCCTCACTGAGTATCACCCTGATCATCCGACATCGGTCCTTGTGCTGATGCTAGGCCTGCTTCCCATCATCCTCTGCACTTTTGCATCTTGTACTGCTACCCATGGCCCTGCCACTACCATTGTTGCATCCGTACTGCAACTCCCTCTGCATCTGTGTTGTTACTGGTCCTTTCTCCCAACACTGCATCTCCTCTCATCATGTTGCCCACTGCACTGCAACTCAGTTACTGAGAAGTAAGTAACTGATCTCCCAACTCTGACCTCTTTGTTGGGCTAGAGACACCTGCTGATGCTGAAGATCAACGGTCGAGATTAAGTCCCTAATCAATGGCTAAGATTACATCTGGCTTGATCAATGTCTTTTGGACCATTCTAACACAGTTTTATACTAATTCACATTAATATTTTAATTTCCCAAAGTTTAGACTTAGGGACTCCATTAAAAATATTAATTATTTTAATATCTCCCAAACTGTCTAGAATCTGCTCAAACCCTTTTTAGGTATTGGAGACCTCATGTTCCCTAATCTCTCCACCAAATTTTGTGGCTAGAGCACATCCAATGCTACCCAAAATCAACACTCCCTCTTAGTGAGGAGTGTGCTTTAGTAATACTCCTCACTGAGTATCACCCTGATCATCCGACATCGGTCCCTGTGCTGATGCTAGGCCTGCTTCCCATCATCCTCTGTACTTTTGCATCCTGTACTGCTACCCATGGTGCTGCCACTACCACTGTTGCATCCGTACTACAACTCCCTCTGCATCCGTGTTGTTGTTGGTCCTTTCTCCCAACACTGCATCCGCACTACATCTCCTCTGATCATGTTGCCCACTGCTACACTGGAACTCAGTTACTGAGAAGTAAGTAACTGATCTCCCAACTCTGACCTCTCTATTGGGCTAGAGACACCTGCTGATGCTAAAGCTCCCTCTGTCACTAACAAGTGCTCCCTCTCTAACCTCTGCGCTACTGTAACAACTCCCTACATCTCGCACCATTACACACCTCTCTGTGCCATCCTGCACTGGTGCAACACTCCCGTGCCTCTCGCATGGCTGCAACCTACTAGCCCAGCGTTGTCCTGAGAATCTTGCATTGTAGCTCTCTCTGCCACTTCATCTGCATCTGTCTCTACCCATATCCACCAGTCCTACTACTCCTCTTCGGGGCTCTCGTAGCAAGGTCTAATCCAAGAGGCTGGGTACCTCGACGATCCTGCCCCTCATCACTTGTAGTCCATCTGACTACAGCTCGATGTCTCCCCACTTCTACTCAAGTGGTGCGTGTGCACTCATGGCACAATCATCGTCTGTCCCCACTTCCTTCTCTGCCCTTTCTGGTGCTGCCTTAGTCTTGAAAGACTCTCCCTTACTCTTCTTTCATGGACACTGGGTAGAATAATGACCCAGCTCCCCACAGTGGAAGCACTTGATCTTGGAGAGATCCTTCTTCCATTTTTCTTGCTTTCCCTCATATGCTAGGGCAACATCTTCCTCCTCCTTTTTGACTTTGACCCCTTACTGCTACTTCCTGCCTTTGTCTATCATTTGATCTTTTCTTGGCGAAGAGCCTCCCACATCTCCTCCCAAGGTGGAAGGGTCTCTTTGCCCAGTATACTCTGGAAAAATACCTCCCAATCTTCTGAGATGCATTCAGGACTATCCTTACCATTAATTCCTGATTCGGTGTGGCCCCATGGAAGTCAACTGATCTCGGATCTCATCCAGTCCACCGAGGAAGGTGTTGATCGGTTCTCGCTTCTTCATCTGGTATGACCTCATCTGATTTTCTAGTAACATCCTTCTCTGCACGGAAGTATGCTGGTATAATTACTTTAGGGCCTCCCACATCTCATTTGTCGTTTCCTTCTTGGCAATGTGTGGTACTACATGGTCCTTGACCCCGTCAAGGATGATGCTCTTGGCCCTCACCATTGCCTCCTCGTACTTTTCGTTATCAGCTGGGTCAACTGGGATTGCTATCGTCCTCAAGGAAAAGTGCTTGACATGATTTCTATCAAGTACGGATAAAATTCTAGCCTTCTAGACTGCGAAGTTTGAGGCTCCATCCAGTCTGTCTTGGTCTCTTACTCTGTGTAGTGCCATGCTGCTCTTCGACTTCCCTCCTGGAAGTTCTCGATGTGACTCCCTCTGAGTCTTGATTTCCCTCTTGGAAATCCTTCTGTCGATGTCGAGATGACCCCTACTCTAATTGTTTGTGCAACTGCATCACTGATACAGATTTCTCAGCTAAACCCTTGGTAACAACACCCTCCTCCTTGGCCTTGCCCTATTAGGTATTGTTCCGACTACAGTACCCCACCAGCTCTACTCTGCAACTTTCCCACGGCCTCTTAAACCCCAGCAACCTGAAGGTGAGAGCTCCTAGGCTCTGCGCGATCCCAATACCAGCAACTTGGCCTCCTCAGCCAATTGCGTCAGCCCTCCTAGCTTCTGCATGGCTCTGTGTGAGCCTCCCTTTGCCTCCCTTAGCCTCTGTGTTGCCTCTTCCTGGCTCACCCTTGATGATGCATGCACTGCGTCACCCTTCCCTTGTTGTTGCTCTGCTAGGAACCACTTCTGTCACTTGGGATAATTGTTTTTTGTTGCTATTGCTCCGCTCGGCTGATGTCCTCAATTCTCTTGTGATCCGCAACCACACTCTGATACCATGTTGAAGTTTCTAAATCTACCAATTAGAAACCCTCCATGCACTTTACTGATTTATTCCTACCTACTTGTTCCGTTACTTAACAAGTTATTTACAATGTAAATACTAAATACTGAAAATAAACACTAGTGCATGCTCAACATATTACAGATCATCAACTGAAGAAAACAGAAACAAGCACACAAAATGACACCGTTATTTTTGGACCAATGTTCCCGGAAAAGCCCAATGCGAGAAAACTGGTGCAACTATCTGAGGGTTTTCTTATTAAGCAGTTTTAGAGTACAATCTGGGTGCCAAATCCAGCTTACCCAACAGAGAATGCCCTTGGAAGTAGTACCTCTCAGTCTGAGACAGATTTCTCTGCTGAAACCCTGGATAAACCCTCTGGCAGCTCTTCACATCCAATCTGCCCCAAAAACCCCAACGTCTGCCTCTCTAGACTGCGTCAGCCTCTCTCTACCTAGCATTGGCCCTGCGCCACCCTGAATAGGCCTATGTCAGCCTTCTGGCCCTCTACATCAGCTATGCCGGCCTCTCTGAAGCACTGTGCAGCTCCTAGCTGCCTCTCTGTGGCCCTGCATGAACCCTGGCTGCTATTACGTCACTCTCTCTGGCTCCTGCGCTAATCTCCTGGAAATATCTCTGCCTCTCTATCTCTCTGTACTCACTTCCCCTCAGCTGCAACTCCGACCACTGATTCTATCAAACCTCGCTCTAGAGAATAAAATGACTGATCATTTGGTGTATTCTCCAAGTGACCCTCAAGCCTAATCTTACACTTTTCTCATTGACATATCAACAGCCGAGATTAAGTCCCTAATCGATGGCTAAGATTAGATCTGGCTTGATCCATGTCTTTTGCACCATTCTAACACAATTTTATATTAATTCACATTAATATTTTAATTTCCCAAAGATTTGACTTAGGGACTCCATTAAAAATATTAATTATTTTAATATCTCCCAAACTGTTTAGAATCTGCCCAAACCCTTTCTGGGTATTGGAGATCTCATGTGCCCTAACCTCTCCACCAAATTTCGTGGCTAGAGCACATACGATGCTACCCCAAATCAACAGGATGCAGTGCAGATGCAGTGCTGGGAGGATGGACCAGCAGCAGCATGGATGCAGAGGGAGATGTCGTATGGATGCAGCAGTGCAAAGGATGTTGGGTAGGGAGGCCTAGCATCAGCACAAGTACCGGTGCTGGATAATCAGTGTGATGCTCATCAAGGAGTATTACTAGAGCACAATCCTCGCTAAGAGGGAGTGTTGATTTGAAGTAGCATCAGGTGTGATATAGCCATGAAAATTGGTGTAGAGGCTAAAGCACATGAGATCTCTAAGACCCATAAATGGTCTGGGCAATTTCTAACCAGTTTGGGAGATATTAAAATAATTAATATTTTTAATGGAGTTCCTAAGTCTAAACTTAGAAAAAATAAAACATTAATGGGTATTAATACAAAATCGGGTTAGAAGGTTCCAAAAGTCATGGATCAAGCCAAATCTAATATTAGCCATTGATTAGAGATTTAATCTCGGTCGTTGACGGACCAATGAGAAAGGTATAAGAAGAGGCTTGAGGGTCAGTTGGAAAAGACACCAAAGTGATCAGTCATTCATTTTGTTAGAGCGGGGTTGCTAAGCAAATTTGAATCAGTGATCAACAGTAATGGGCAGTGAGTACGAGGCAGAGAGATGGGGACAATACTCGGAGACCAGCACAGAAGCGGAAAGAGCCAATGCAGCAATCAGTCCAGGCTATGCAGATCCCAGCAGAGGTAGCGCAGAGCCCAGAGAAACTGCCTCATCCACGCAAAGGGCAGAGGGAGTGATGCAAAGGCTCCCAGAGGCTACACAGTGCCTTAGAGGGCTGATGCAGGGAGTCCTAGGGCTGATGCAGGTCAGAAGGAGGCTGACGCAGAGGCTAGAAGGGCCAGTGTTGAGCTTTAGTTGTGCCAGAGAGGGTTTCATGCGATAGGTTTTCTGAATACCTGTTTCCAGATATAGAGGTATTGTTGCCATGTATTTTTCTCTGTCGGGTGAGCCAGTTTAGGCACCAGTTGTACTCAGATAGACTGCATAATAATATAACCCTCTGAATAGCTGCACCGGTTTTCCCGCATTGGGTTTTTCCTACGACATTGGTCCAAAATAATAGTGTCACTTGTGTGCTTGTTTTCTTTCAGTTTATGATCTATAGATGTTGATATTGTACTTGTGTTTATTTTCAGTATTTACATGGTAAATAACTTGTTAAGAAATTAAACAAGTAGGTGAAATAAACCAGATAGTATAGGAAGAATTTCTAACGGGTTAGACTTAGAAATTCCAACATCTGTGACTTGTCTTCTTGGTGGCTAGCATGCGCACTACTCCCGCCGCCTCTCTACTGGTCCAGCACCGACCTTGACCACCAATTGAAATCTTCCCAACTCCCTGCACACAAGTCTACTTGACTGAATCTTTTTCTCCATTGATCACGCTCGACTGCACAGTTGAACTGCTAGCCGGTTGGTCTCTTTGTTGGCCCCAACATGTTTCGTCCCCTTGGCCCTGCTCAATCATTTTTTTTCCTTCGACCTAACTTGATCTCTACCCATGTCTACTGATGTTGCTTTGGTCGGCTAGTTTGTGGCTTGGCTGTAGCAGTGACTTCCCCCGCCATTGCTGCCGACAGCTATGCTGATCGACCATCCAACTTTTTTATTAAAAAAAAAAAGCTCCCCGTTGTTTTTTTCTTTCTTCTTTTAAATTTTTTTTAATCAGATTTTTTTCAACTATATAAAATTTCACACGTAAAAGAAATTCCTCTCGGCCATAAAAAAATTTCGTTGGTATGATCCAAGCCAACCTGCCTTTAGCAATCCGGTATGAACCTGACTTCCTGTGATTCCAGGATTGATTCAAAGAATCTGCTCTGACACCATGTTAAATTTCCATGCAACTTTGTAACTACTTAGATGAATAACTAAAAACAGAAACTAGTTTACTTTCACCAAGATATAAAGTTTCTTAACAATTCATAAGCAGTAGAATAGAAAAATAGAGATAAAAATACATCACACAATTGACACACTTTTCTCAGCAAACCGAACAAGGAAAACTTGCTTGCTTGATGTGCCTATTTTATTATTTTTTCTTGAGCACTTGGATCTATTACAAGGTAATCTATCTCTTTGAGAAAGTTTTTTTCTTCTCTCTAAAATATTAGCTGATACAATTGATCTTGGCCTGCCTTGATCACTACTTGATCTCAATTCCTGCACACAATTCTTCCTCTGTTTCCTCCTTGACTTGCTCTCTTCTTGTTGATCATGCATACTTGTGACTTCCTACTCCTTAGGACGCAACTTTTGTGCACAATCTCCTAAATACTTGTGTGCTTGTGATCTCCTATTCATTAGGACACAATTCTTGTGCTCTCCACAATCAAGGCTCCTCTCACAAACTTGTGATTTGTCATGACACAAACCTTTGTGCACAAAACCTATATTTTAATTGTACACTTGTCCTCTCTTTATGGTTGAAATTTGACCCATGCAACGAGGCCCAACTTAATTTAGAACTCAATCTCTGATAGCAAGTTAACTAAGAGTGTTACTCACTCTCCTTCCAATCATCACTGGAGTTGTTAACTCATGCTCTCTCCAATCAACATTAGAGATCAAACTCGCTCTTCCTTGATTCAAGACTGAAGATTAACTTGCTCTAGCTAAATTGCTAAATGCAACCTCATTCTATAGTTAAACTAATGAAGACTTTCACTTAACTGAAGCTCCAACCCTACGCATGCTAACATGATTATTATTCCAATAAACTGGAAATAACTCATCTTAATTGAAGTTTAATGCCTGAGGACAATTTAATGTCTTCACTGGCTAAGGCACAAGCCAAAAGACCTTGCTTGCTACATTCAATAGATGGGCCTAAGAAGCAAGCTTCTCCCTCCATCCTAGCCTAATCTATCTATGATAGGCTCAACCCTTGGATCTCGAAGCTGTAGAGAATTGCAGGTCTGATAATTTCCTCCATGAGGTAGAGTTTCGACGAGATGTCTTGAAACTAAATCTAGAAGCATTATCTCTCAATGAGGGCCAGGGAACTATACCCTTTATTGAGTTGAGGAGAAAGGTCTACAACATACCAAAACGATGTCCCATGAACTGCACTCCCAGGTGTAAGTGGCAGTGATCTCATTCTTTGCCCCCCAATAATAGAAATGTAAGTCTATAACGTCCTTGTTGGATGTTATGCTTTAAAGTCCCTACGAACACATCAATCATATGAATTGAAGATCAAGACCTTGGTCTTACCCATAGTTTTAAAAACTAATCTTGCTAACCAGTTACCAATCTAACCGGTTGGTTAGCAAGCCCATCGGTCGAAACTGGCCAAAAAACCCGGTTCATTAGCCCATTTCTCCCTTTTTTTGCCCTAACCAGTGCTAACCGGCCGGTTAGAGGTACGCCCACCGTAAAGTTAAAAAAGTGGAATTTTGATTGTGTTTTAGGGGTTTTGGGGGGAAACTAAGGGTGTTTTCCCTCCAAAAACACCCTCTCAAAGCCTTTAAGAGGCCCCTCTCACTCTCATTTGTCTTACACAACTGATTTGGAGTGTTTGTGAGTTTGTTTGTGAGCTTGGAGAGTGTTGAGTTTTTTCTGAAGTAGTCATCTTGGAGTTGAATTTGGAGCTATTTTGGAGATAGTGTGTAGCTGTCAATGGAGTTGGCATTTCCAGGTAGTCATCATGCCTCCAAAAGATAGAGATACTGCATGGGCTCATTGTGATATGATTGATGGAAAAATGATCTGCAAATATTGCCAAAAATCCATTCAAGGAGGGGGTATTAATAGGTTCAAGCAACACTTGGTTGGGATAGGAGGCTATGTAAAGCCATGTGGAGCACCAAATGAAATAATATGGCATATTAGGGCAGAATACCTTCAGAAGTTTGAGACTCAAGTCACTGAACCAATAGAGAAGTTTGTGACTGCAAAGTTTGGGAGTGGAGACTCAACCAACTGAGTTTGATCATGATGACTGAGACTCATGAGAAGTTTCAACTTCAAGTGATAATGTTGATCACTATTATAGTATTACTATTATCATATATGTAGAGTCTAGACTGAAGCCTTGTAGTAGGCCACTGGCCCCATAGTTTGTAGGCTTTGTTTTTGCACTCTAGAGGCCATTTAGAGCCTCACTGCTTATGTATTTTGTCGATGATATGTATTGCACTCAGTGCCATTTTGATATATTCACCTTTACATGGTATATAAATGAACAATCTTTGCATATTTTGTCTCTATTGGCTTGGAATCATGGTTTTAAATCTTAAAAATAGTTTTTTTCATTAAAAAATAATTATTTAATGTATTTTTCTAAAACCGGTTCGTTTAGACCAAACCAGTCCCGATTAGACCGGTTCCGGTCGGTAAACCGGTTCATTAGGTGGACCGGTCCGGTCACCGGTTCCGGTTTTAAAAACATTGGCAGGAGGTGTGTGCCATTAATATGTGGAATTTTTTAATCTATTGCAACAACTGGAAATTATTCTTCTAACTGGATATTATTATGTGTAGTTCATTTGCAATGACAAATAACAAATAAAATCACAACTGCATTTTCACCAAAATAAAAACTGGAACTGAGAAATAGAGCACACAATAAAAATGACAGTTATTTTTGGACAAATGTCCCTGGAAACTCAACGTGGGAAAACCGGTGCAATAGATGAGGGTTTTATTATTATTATGCAGCATCAAAATTTTTGAGTACAAATCTGGATGCCAAATTGACAATCCTCAACAAAATATCTGGCCAAAATTATTAAGGGAATTTTTCCCTTTTCCACAAGCAATCTCGACACAACCTACTTTAGAAAATTGGCCCTCCAAGAACCCTTGTGTAGGCTTCTACACAGACTCACACGCACAACTTGAATCTGCTTGTGATTAAGTTGTCTTGCCTACTGCTGCCTCTAGAAGTGATTCTCTGGCCCTCTGGAAAATTATCTCGCCTTCAACGACTGAATCGACCTCCTGCTTAGAAAAATCAAATTGTCTCACTGAAGCTGCCTGTGCATTCCCTGCACAACCTTTAGTGGAATAACTCAGCTTCTTGTTGCTGCTTCTCTGGGACTGTAAATTCCTCCGGAATTCACTTCTGCTGCTTCCTTTGTCTCTGCGTCTCTTCTGGGTTGAACTTCTCTCCCTTGCTCGGTCTCTGCAACTAGGTAGCTCGATCTAGCTAGGAACTCGATCTCACTAGTGTGTTCTCCATCTACCCATTGAGTTGCTCTTCTAATCTCTCGTTGGTGAACTAATGACCATGATTATATCCCCATCAACGACTAAGATCATCTCCAACTCCATCCATGTGAGTTTCTAGAGAATTGTCACCTTTCTCAATTAATCACTTTTCCTAAGTTAGACTTGGGAAATATTTAATTATGATCAATTGACTTAATTGAATTGTGTCTAGGCATTTTCTCCAGGAGATTTTTCTGGGTTTTGGAGATCTTGTGTTCCTTAGCCACTCTTACTGAAGACGAGACTAGAACACCTGTCTGATGCTACAAAGACTAACACTCCCTCTCAGCGAGGAAGGTGTTCTCTCTGTCTCATAACATCCTCCCATACGTTGTTGATATCTGAAAACTATGACAACCTGCCACTGCCCACCAAGCTACTGCGCATACTATGATTCATCTGCCACCCTGTAGTTGAATCACCATGCATCTGCCTTGCCGCTAACACTGCATGATACCACCCTGTACTGCTGCCAACACTGCTTTGCGCTACAACTGATCTCATGTTGTTGTTGTTGCTGCAACTATTGCAATTGAGAATGAAACTCTAAATCAATTGTGCCCCTGAACTACAACTGTCTCCTGAGTCTCTCACTACTACTAGTCTCTGCATTGTCTACTGAGTTTGTCTGCGCTACAATTGCACTACACTCCTCAACATCTCACTGTAACTAGTATTGCAACTGTTCCTCAAGAATTGATTTCGCCATCTTGAACACTAATCCATCTGCTACTAAATACCGTGGGCCCCTGTAGCAAGGGTAATGATTTGTGAGGAAACATTTGTCTGATGTATCCTCCTTGGACCCTGTGCAAATTTTTGCAACTTTGGTGACTAGAGCTCAATGTCTACCCACCTCTCTCTTGGAGGTATAGCTGCATACAAAGCAAATTCGTCCTCCAAACTAGAAGACAAATTGTCGATCTCTGCCGAAGCTGTTGCCTACTCTTGCTTCTCCTTGTCCTTCTTCCTCTTTGGACACTGGGTTTTGTAGTGACCAAACTCACCACATCTGTAGCACTTGATCTTCGACATATCCTTCTTCTTCTTTTCTCTTCCCTGTGAGCCTTGTCCTTGGCTGGGACTCTTCTTTACCTTCCCCTTTGATGCAAGGGCTACGTTCTCCTCTTCCTTCCACACTCTTCGGTCCTTTGCTACTGCTGCCATTGATATTGCTCTCAAATAGAGCAAGCCTCATCTCTTCCTGTGTGAAATCAACCCACAATTGATCCCAACCCGATAGATTATCTCGTCCAGTGATACCTTGGACGAAAGTCTCTCACTCCGTAGTGAAATTGTTGAGAGTTGTATGCACTAGCTCACTCCCTTGAGGTGCTTGTCTAATTGTGGCAAGTTCGTCTCATACATTTTGAATTCTGGTGAGATAAGGAGTGACCCCTTCACTCTTATGCATCCTGGTGGTCCTCAACTTCTCTTTTAAGAACATCTTCCGGTTCTCAGAAGGATTATGGAGAAGCGTGACAACTGCATCCCACATTTCTTTGGTCGTATTCTTGGTCACTAAGTGTGAGACTATATGATCCCGAATGCCATCAAGGATCAATCGCTTTGCCTTAGCCATCTCTTTATTGTAGTTCTCTAGTTGCTATGGATTTGTGGGTATATCTACAACTCTTTGGACACTGGGTTTTGTAGTGACCAAACTCACCACATCTAAAGCACTTGATCTTCGACATATCCTCCTTCTTCTTTTCTCCTCCATGTGAGCCTTGTCCCTGGCTGGGACCCTTCGTTACCTTCCCCTTTGATGCAAGGGCTACGTTCTCCTCTTCCTTCACACCCTTTGGTCCTTTGCTACTGCTGCCACTGGTATTGCTCTTAACTAGAGCAAGCCTCATCTTCTCCTGTGTGAAATCAACCCACAATCGATCCCAACCTGATAGATTATCTCGTCTACTGATCCCTTGGACGAAAGTCTCCCACTCTGGAGTGAAATCGTTGAGAGTTGTACGCACTAGCTCACTCTCTTGAGGTGCTTCTCTAATTGCGACAAGTTCGTCTTAGACATTTTGAATTTTGGTGAGATAAGGAGTGACCCCTTCACCCTTATGCATCCTGGTGGTCCTCAACTTCTCTTTTAAGAACATCTTCTGGTTCTCAGAAGGATTCTGGAAAAACGTGACAACTGCATCCCACATTTCTTTGGTTGTATTCTTGGTCACTAAGTGTGAGACTATATGATCTTGAACGCCATCAAGGATCAACCACTTTGCCTTAGCCATCTCCTTATTGTAGTTCTCTAGTTGCTGTGGATTTGTGGGTACATCTACAACTCTTTGGGCACTGGGTTTTGTTGTGACCAAACTCACCACATCTGAAGCACTTGATCTTTGACAGATCCTTCTTCTTCTTTTCTCCTCCCTGTGAGCCTTGTCCCTGGCTGGAACCCTTCTTTACCTTCCCCTTTGATGCAAGGGCTACGTTCTCCTCTTCCTTCACACCCTTCAGTCCTTTGCTACCGCTGCCACTGATATTGCTCTCAACTAGAGCAAGCCTCATCTCCTCATGTGTGAAATCAATCCACAATCGATCCCAACCCGATAGATTATCTCGTCCAGTGATACCTTGGATGAAAGTCTCCCACTCTGGAGTGAAATCGTTGAGAGTTGTACGCACTAGCTCACTCTCTTGAGGTGCTTCACTAGTTGCGGCAAGTTCGTCTCAAACATTTTGAATTTTGGTGAGATAAGGAGTGACCCCTTCACCCTTATGCATCCTAGTGGTCCTCAACTTCTCTTTTAAGAACATCTTCTGGTTTTTAGAAGTTCTGGAAAAGCATGACAATTGCATCCCACATTTCTTTGGTCGTATTCTTGGTCACTAAGTGTGAGACTATATGATCTTGAATGCCATCAAGGATCAACCGCTTTGCTTTAGCCATATCCTTATTGTAGTTCTCTAGTTGCTGTGGATTTGTAGGTACATCTACAACTCTCTCTATGTACGTCTTTAGACCATGCTCATCTAGCAGGAAAGACATTTTGGCTTTCCATATACATAATTTGGGGTTTCATCTAGTCTATCTTGATCTCGAAGACTTGCTACGACCATTTTTGCAAAACTTAAAACTGAGAAGATAAACAAGAATCTTCCCCCTTTCTTGCTCGGCTGCCTGTGTTGTAACTCGCACTCCCTCCTGAAATGCGCAGTCCTGCCTGCTACGATTGCCTTATGCTATTGGAAATCATGGATTTCCTCCTGGAATTGGATCTGGAAACCCTCTGAGCAAAATCCCTCTGTGTGCCTTTATCTTTCTCCCAATGCTGATCTGCAACTGCTAGTCTAGCTACAAACCATTGCGCCCAAATTTGCTCAACGAAATCTTTGATTTGCCTACTGGAACTGCTATTGGGATATTCGAACTTTTTCTGCCACTTGCAATTGAAAATCGAACCCTTTCCCAACAATTCGCACTACCTGGTTGGACCTCTACGTAGACCCATAAATTTTGCTCAGAGACTCCCTATGAAGCTGCAAAATTTATCTTCGTTACTCAACCTCTGATCTGTTCAACACCTATCTGATACCATGTGAAATTTTTTAATCTATTGCAACAACTGGAAATTATTCTTCTAACTGGATATTGTTATGTGCAGTTTATTTGCTACGACAAATAACAACTAAAATCAAAACTGCAATTTTCACCAAAATAAATACTGGCACTGAGAAATAGAGTGCACAATAAAAATGACAGTTATTTTTTGACAAATGTCCTTGGAAAAACCCAATGTGGGAAAATCGGCGCAACAAATGAGGGTTTTATTATTATTATGCAGCAGTGAAATTTCCAAGTACAAATCTGGATGCCAAACTGGCAATCCTCAACAAATAATCTAGCTAAAATTATTAAGGGAAATTTTCCCTTCTCCACAAGCAATCCCAACACAAGCTACTTCAAAACACTGGCCCTCCAAGAACCCTCTCCTAGGCCTTTGTGCAGTGCTTGCACAAACCCTCACATGCACAACCTGAATGTGCCTCTGATTAAGTCGTCCTACGTATGGAAGTGATTCTCCATCCCGCTAGAAAATTATCCCGGCCTTTGATAACTGAATCGACCTCCTGCTCAGCGAAATTGAATTGTCTCATTGAAGCTACTTGCGCAGTCCCTGCGTAACCTCTAGTGGAATAACTTAGCCTCTTGCTATTGCCTTTCTGGAACTGGAAATTCCTTCAGAATTCACTTATGTTGCTCCCTCTTTGTCTCTGCGCCCCTTCTGGCTCGAACTTCTCTCCCTTGCTCGATATCTGCAACTAGGTAGCTTGATCTACCAAGAAACTTGGCCTCACTAGTGTGTTTTCCATCCACCCATCGAGTTTCTCTTATAATCTCTCGTTGGTGAACAAACGACCATGATTAGATACCCATCAACGACTAAGATCATCTCTAACTCAATCCATGTGAGTTTCTACAGAATCCTCACCTTTCTCAATTAATTACTATTAATTAATCACTTTTCTAAGTTAGACCTAGGAAATATTTAACTATTGATTAATTAACTTAATTGAGTTGTCTTTAGGTGTTTTCTCCAGGAATTTTTCTGGGTTTTGGAGATCTTGTGTTCCTTAGTCTCTCTGATCAAATTCGAGACTAGAACACTTGTTCAATGCTAAAAAAACTAACAAACTAAACCTTTGGTAAATGTTCTTCGATTAGTTGATGGAGACAAGCTTGCAATGGGCTACTTGTATGGGGCCATGGATAGGGCTAAAGAAGCCATTCGTAGTTATTATGAGGATAAGGGGGATGAGGGGTTTGAGAAACAACAATTGACATGGAGAGTGATTGATGAGTGATGGAATAATACACTCCATCATCCCATTCATGCTGCAGGGATCTACTGCTGAAAATGTAACTAGTTTTGGTCTTCATAATTGTTGTTGTACTCATTTCAAATATGCATCGTATGTAACAAAAAAACAAAGAAAAGAAAATGTTATTATTATTAAAGCATGGGTTTCATGCTCATTCTTGATGGTCTTCTAGGTAAAATCATGTTCCTCATGCTTTTAGGGTTTGTTAGGTCTTAGGATTTATTGTCACGAGTCAAAATAGTTAACATCATGTTTATAAGACCCTTCCGGGCAAAATGTAAATGGAAAAATAATTATTTTTGAGTCTAGAAAGTCCTGGAAACTCCACAAGTACGAGTCGGCCCAAAGGAGGGAATTCGACCCCTTGAAAAGGCTATATAAAGGAGCAGTTCAACCTCTTTTGCCACTCACTCACAAAGAAGTTCGATCTCTAAAGAAAGAATTTGATCTGTCTAAAAGGCAAGAAAAATCCAAGAAGGAAGCGAAATCTCTGTTTTTGTGCTCTATCTCTTTCACACGTGTGAAATCTAGGGTTTCTACAACTTCCTAGAAGGTTGAAATTGCAGATTTGAGTTGCAGGTGCAACATCAGGTTGCAAGTTGAGTGAGTATTCTATTTTGACCTCGTTGACCTTGGGAAGACTTGTTTTGTACAAAGGAGGATTGCTGGAAGAGCCGTTTTTAGGTTTTTGTGTAGTTGCTACATGTTGAGAAATCTAGGGCAGCTAGATTAGGTGATTTCTCTTACTTTGATAACTGCTTGTGATGTGTTTTTAATTAACTTGATTAGCTTCTTCTTTCACTTGATTTTAATTAGTGTTCTTATCATCAAACATCTACTAAACAATAAAGAACAATGGGACAAGAGGCCACAAGATATAGGCTATCAACCAGGGCCAAATCCTATCCTTCTTGAGAGGAAAACCCACAAGAACTCTTCTCTTCTTATAGAACTTCAAATGACAAATTCCAAGACCTATGACCCTTGACGAAGACTCCTCTAAGATAAAGTCAAGTCAGTTCTTTGATCAACTCTTCTTTCACAATTTCAACGCTAGTCAAACTTGCTGCAACACTCCAGATTTCAGCTAGTTGCTTCAGGACTGAGGTCTTCGACCTTCACTGCAGAAACCCTAGTTCGTACGTGTGAGACAAAGATGGTATTTTGTTGTTGTTGTTTCTGTTTTCTCCTTCGCATGGACAATAGCTTCTTCTCTAGCAACTCAACTTGCAAAATGGTTCCTCTTTCACTTGTTCTCGACCTCCTATAGTGACTACAACAATTCGGTCTCTGTTGCACTAAAAGATGCCCAAAATTTTTCGCACGTTTGAGGAATTTCAGCGCCTAAAAACAGTCCTTTTAAAAATTTGGATTCTCCTTCCTTGAAGTCTTCCATTTCTTCGTTGGCTTTAGGTCACTTTTGCTTCCTTTTATCGAACTTCTTGTTGATGAATGTCTTTTGAATGAGGTCGGGTACTCTTATTATAGGCTCCTTCGAGTGCCTTAATAGGCCGATTTGTTCTTCTAGGCAGGTTGACTTGTGATCCTTTGAAGGCCTATTTGTTGTAGCATTATGACAAGGTCTTGGAGGGTCTTTGACTCTAGTTTGACTCAAATAAATTTTTCTTTACAATATGTAACATGCCCAAAAGGGGTCTTCCATACATGACAATGAGTCAATTGACTTATAGGCTCAATGACAAGCCTTTAAAGCACTCAATGGGTGCTTGACCTATAAATAAATTTTCCTTGAGCATGAAATCCATGCCTTAAGAATGAAAAGAATAAATTTATTTTTCACTTTACATCAAATACATAAAATCATGATTACTTATGTCATTATTAAGACCAAACCTAGTTACATATTTTAACAATCCCTCTTAACTAGGGAGGCGTTCATAATCCACACAGGGTACTTGGAGATTCTCAATATGAAGAATTCTCATAAGAAGAGTTAGATTGGTAAGCCATCTATTTGCATCATAACAACCAGCATTGTCACATAGCAAGGCCTTGACTAACAACACGATATCAGAGCACAATGCCAGCAAGACCAATGACTGATAGACACCATCATCATTGTCTCTCAAGGTACACACCCCACCCGGGTGTTCTGTCCTTCCAGGACTATTCTTATCTTGGATTCCCAGTCCTCCAAAAATATTGGTCCTCTACAACTACTCTATCCAATATCAAGTGCTTCAGGTGTGGTGAGTTTGGCCACTATAGTACTCAGTGTCCTCAGAGGAAGAAGGACAAGAAGGAGAAGCAGGACTAGGCGACAACATCTGTAGAGTTAGACCAACTGTCCTCCAAGTTGGAGGAACAATTCGCTTTGTATGTAGCTATACCTCCAAGCGAGAGGTGGGGAGATATCGAGTTCTAGACTCCAGAGTTGCACAGGGTCCATAGAGGAGCAATAGTTGTAGTTTACTCTCATATGGATCATTACCCTTTCTACAGGGGCCCACAGTATTTAGTAGTAGGAGGATCAATGTCAATTGGTGTAGTCTGTTCTAGAGTGATAGTTGTAGATTAGTTGCGGTCAGATGCTGAGAGGTGCTGAGCAGTGTTGATAGCAGTGCAGGAGGCATAGTGCAAAGTCAACACCAACATAGAATTCCTAGTGGACAGTGCAGAGGCTAGTAGCAGTCAGAGACTTAGGAGACAGTTGTAGCACAAAGACACTGTTGGTTTAGTATTTTAGATACTTCTCAGTTGCAATAGTTGCACCAACAACAAAAACAATGAGAGGGAGTTGGGTTGTAGTGCAGGTGCAGAGTTGGTAGCAGTACAGGATGTACAGTGTAGTGTTAGTAGCAACACAGATGCAACATGGTTCAACTACAACCAGTAGTAGATGAATCAGAGTTAGCGCAGTGGTTGGTGGCCAGTGGCAGGGAACTATAGTTGTTAGACATCAAAAAACGTGTATGGAGGATGATGCAGAGACAAGGTGTTCTAGCAGTGCAGCGCTAGAGAATACCTTCGTCGCTAAGAGGGAGTGTTAGTTTTTGTAGTATTAGATGGTGTTCTAGTCTCAAACTTTGGGGAGAGGTTAAAATATAGGAGATCTCCAAAACTCAGAAATTGTTTCTGGAAATTCCACCTAAAGATGGCTCAATTAAATTAATTGGCCATCATTTAAATTTTTCCTAAGTTTAACTAAGGAAAACTGGTTAATTAATAGTAATTAATTGAGAAAGGTGAGAATTCTCTAGAAACTCACACGAATCGACTTGAAGATGATCTCAACCATCGATTAAGTTTTAATCGTGGCTGTTGAAGTCTCAACTAGAGATCATAAGAAGAGGTCGATGGGTGGATGGAGAACATACCAGTGCAGATACTTAATGATCTAGACAGTTCGATTCTCCATTGCATGTGATTCAGCAAGAGAGATTGAGTCAGAGATCAAGTAGCAGGTGGTATAGGAGCGAGGTAGTATCCCTATGGAGGTTTCCAGTGCCAGAAGAGTTAGTTTGAAGGAGTGCGAATTTGCCCACGATTGCGTAGGGGCTGCACAGGCAACATGCAAAGGCAGTTTGATCTAGCCAGAGGAGGGTTCGATTCAGCTGTAGAAGGTTGGGAATCAGTCCAGAAGGTCTAGTGAATCATCTTTAGAGGTAGAGAGAACAACAACAACAATCAACAATTTCTAGAGGCAGAGCAGAAGGACCTGCGTAGAGGCTCACACAGGGGCTGAGAGGACGACCTGTAGAGCCAGTTTTAGGAGCTGATTTCTTTCGCGGGGTGAGGAAAATTCCTCACAAGAATTTTGCTTCTCTCAGATTGGATTGCCAGTTTGGCATCCAAATTATTGTATTCAGATTTATTGTTGCATAATAATAATAAAACCCTCATCTGCTACACCGATTTTCTCACATTGGGTTTTTCTGGGGATAATTGTCCAAAAATAATGGTGTCAAAGTCTTTGTGTGTGCTAATATTTCTCAGTTTCCAGCATTTTATTTTTCACAACGTTTTAGTGGTGAAAATTGCAATTGTGATTTTATTCGTTGTTTGCTGTAGCAAATAAACTGCAGAATTAAATTTATAGTTAGAAGAACAATTTTCAATTGTTGCAATGGTAGAAATTTTCACATTGGTCTGCGTACGTCTTTTGTCGGTTTTGAATAGCCTGCATTTTTTCCTTGAGTACCTTGAGAATGTCCTGACTCTCTTGTATCCAATCTTTAGTAATGGGTGCCTTGCTGTCTCCAAAAATTCCTGTCGATAAAGGATGGTGCATCATACCTATATAGTGCTATGAAAAGCGTCATCCTAATGGATAAATGGTAAGTGGTATTGTAGCAATGCTCCCCAAGGTACAACCTTTTGATCCATGCTTTTTGCTGACCCCTATATAATTATGTAAGTACCCTTCAATCCAATTGTTCACGATTTCTGTCTGACCATTTGTTTATGGGTGATAACTATTGCTAGGGATTAATTTTGTACCCACTAGCTTGAAGAGTGCTAGAATGCACCCATAAACCTGATGTCTCAATCACGGACTATATTTTTAGGTAGTCGATGGAGTCTAAAGACTTCTTTGAAGAATAGTTCTACTACTTGTTTGGCTGAATATTCAATTGAGATTGCAAAGAAGTGTGCGAATTTTGTTAACCTGTCTACCACGGTATAGATGTAGTCTTTTCCTTGTGCTTTGGGTAGTTCTGTGATGAAGTTCATTGAGATGCTCTTCCATTTTTGTTCTGGAATCGGTAGAGATAGGAGAAAACCTACAAGATGTGTGTGCTTGACCTTATTTTGTTGGCATGTCATGCATTCCTTGATGTATTTCATCACATCTTCCTTGAGACCTTTCCATGAAAACTGTTCCCCAATCTGTTGGTAGGTTTTGAAGAACCCTTGATGTCCAACTGATGGAATGTCATGTGTAACCATCAAAATCTTCTCGAGTGTGGATTCAAGAACCAAGTCTATCTTGTCTTTATAGTAAATAATATCAATGATTATTTTGTACCTGTCGTCTTGAATGAGTATGTCGATCAGAGCACAGGCAAACTGGTTCTTAGTGTATTCTGTTGAGAGATGAGCCTTTAGTGTTCTGTAAGCTACATGAGGGAACATGTTTCAGATTTCTTGGAAAGTGCATCGGCCATGATGTTCTTTCCCTTCACATAGTCAATATCGAAATCATAAGCTTGGACCTTACTTACCCACTTCTGCTGCCATTCATTCAAGCCCTTTTGCTCCAAGAATTGATGCACACTGTTGTGGTTTGTCTTGACTACGAACCTATTTCCCACCAAATATTGTCTGAACGTTGCCAAAGCGTGCATGATAGCCAACATCTCCTTATCGTATATGGAGTAAAGTCTCTCCACGTCCTAGAGCTTTCGACTTTCAAATGCAATGTGGTGGCCCTTTTGCATTAAAACAACCCCTATTACTTCTTCAAATGCATGACGTTCCAATACAAAGGGTTAACTAAAGTCGGAGAGGGCTAAGACTGGACATGAGCTCATCACTGCTTTGAGCTTGTTGAACGTCTTGTCTGATTCTTTTTTCCACTTGAATGCTCCTTTCTTGGTCAAATTTGTTAATGGTGCACTTAATTGAGAGAATCCTTCGACAAATCATCGATAATAGCCACAAATCCCAAAAAATCCTCATAACTCAGTTAGATTCTTAGGTTTGGGCCAATCCAATATTGCCTGAATCTTGTCTTGATGAACCTGTGCTCCCTTTGCACTAATTATATGTCCTAGATAAAGAATTTTCGTCATTCCAAACTCACATTTTGATGCCTTGGCGTAAAGTGACTGTTCTTGCATTATGTTGAAAATTTCATTCAGATGCACCAAGTGATCATCCCATGTCTTGCTGTATATGAGAAGGTCGTCGAAAAACACTAGTAAGAACCTCCTCAACTGCTTGTTGAAAATTCCCTTCATACAAGATTGGAAAGTGGCGGGAGCGTTGGTTAGCCCAAATGGCATGACCAGAAACTCAAAATGTCCATAATGGCACCGAGACACTGTTTTTGGCATGTCTTGTTCTTGAACCAAGATTTGATGATAGCCTGTGCATAAGTCAATCTTTGAAAAAAAATTGCTCCATGTAACTCATCCAATAACTCATTGATCTTGGGGATAAGATACCTGTTCTTGATGGTCTTCTTGTTCAGGGCTAAGTAATCAATAAACATTCTGCACGTTCCATCCTTCCTCTTCACCAAAACCACTAATGAGGTGATGAACTTGAGTTGGGTCTGATGTGGCCCATCACTAGTAATTCCTAAATGGTTTTTTCTATCTTGTCCTTGAATTACTTTGGGTGTCGGTATAGTGTGGTGATTATGGGCTTGGCCCCTTCTTCCAGTTCTATAGTATGTTCAAATCCTCTTTTTGGAGGCAATCCTGGGGAATATCACCAATACTTGATCATGCTTGTCTAGTACTCGTTGAATGTATGCTCTGTAGTGTGGCTCGTCACTGCGAGTCTTTTGGCTTGTAATCCTGCATTCTACTGCATATGCTACATCTCCATGCCTAAAGATGGCCTCCATTCTTCTGGCTGAAACGACTTGTGGGCTACCATTTGTCATGCCCCTTAAGACTACTTTACTGCCATTAGGAGCTTTAAATTCCATCTCCATTGCTTGGTAGTCCATAGTGTGCTTTCC
The DNA here is from genome assembly GCA_000404065.3 of Pinus taeda. Taxonomy (NCBI): domain Eukaryota; kingdom Viridiplantae; phylum Streptophyta; class Pinopsida; order Pinales; family Pinaceae; genus Pinus; species Pinus taeda. The sequence continues at coordinate 19,551 of APFE031178535.1, read as the reverse complement.
CAACGAATACAACCATTGAACCCCTATTACCATGTTGATATTTGCAAGATTTATTACATAGAAATCACTAGTGAAAGTATATTACCGAGTGTAACGCTAAAAAATTGAATAACCTGTGTGCAATCCAAGTTGTACCCATCCGGGACTATCACATCAAGGCCTTCAAACTCTTTTGTGGAAAGTCCTCATTTTGCCGCTAATGCTGCATCAATGAAGTTTTGTGTAGCTCCCCAATCCATTAGTGTTGTCATGCATTGTCCTTTGATGACTCCCTTGATCCTGAAGGTGTAATTTCTAGGGGTTCTTGAATGAGTAGTAATCTTGAACTGTGGTTGGGTCTTCTTCTCTTCGTTGGACTTTTCCTCCTTTTTAGCTTCCTCCTATGGTGGTTCTTCCTTTAGACTACTAGGTTCAACATCGGGGGCGGGTTCTTTAGCATTTGAAGTGAGTTCTTCTTCTTCCTCCTCATCGTTAGAGACCACTTCGATGTAGTGAATTTTCCCCTGACCTAAGCAACAATGTCCCGGTTTCCATGTTTCCTTGTAATTGAAGCATAACTTCTTTCGCCTTGGTTCGTTTCAGGCTTCCTCATTCAATCTGTGTAGAAATTCCTTGAAATTCTGCAATTGCTTAATGAACAATTTTGAAAACTAGTTTCTATTCACAATACACAAAATTTCTGCACTAATTTGCAGCGAAATAGAATATAAACAAATCACAATCACACAGTAGAAAAACACAATATTTTTTCTAAAGGAACCCAACTGGGAAAACCCTCTGCTTGATTGAGAATTGATTGATAGAAGGAGCAATTGATCTCTTACAGTATAATATTGTTTCACTCGAGAATACAATCTTCTTTATGCTTATCCTAAACTGAAAATCTCTTGCACATAACCCTGGTCCTTCTTCCTAAATTTGTGTGTACCAGGAGCCCCTATTTTCTAGCACAAGCGCTGCTCCTATTATTTAGGGAGTCTCACTAAATCCTTGCGCACTTACTTAGGAATTCTTTCTCCTACAAATCTGCACACAAGCTCCTCTTGGATGCTCTTCCTCTCAAAAGCTCACACACAAATCTTGTGCATACAATTGTGATACAAATTGTGGCTTCGTTCCTCCTCTTAAGCAAATCGAATGGCTAAATCTAGCAAGTTCTATTTCTAGAAAGTCGAACTGGTGACTGAGTTGTTAACTGAGTTGAAGTGGCTCATGCAACTCGTCCTAAGTCTCGAGCTAGAATTAGAGACTTGTCACTCGTCCTTTTCCCAAATTAACTCGCACTAGAAGACAATAACTAAGCCTTCCACATCTGCGCATTAGCTGAACTGCTTCATCACTCGTCCTAATTCTTAGGAAACTCGAGCATGCTAAGGAAGAACTCGTTGAGGTCTCTTTGATTGAGGCACAAGTCAAAGAAACCCTTTCTCGCTACCATTTTCAACACTCCCTCTTTGTGAGGAAGGGATTTTGTACAACTCCCAACTTATCTCTGAAATGAACAAAACTACGTCACGCCAATGCCTTGATTAAGATATCTGTTGTCTGCTCCCCTATTAGCATGTATAGTAGCTTCACTATCCCTTTCTGCACACAATCTTTGAGATGATGATACCTGATCTCAATATGCTTTAAGCGATCATGAAACATTGGTTTCTCATAGAGCTTGATGCAACTCTGATTTTCACAATGTATCACGGTAGGCTCCATCCTTTGTCTGAAAAGTCCCACAAGCAACTTCCTCATCCAAATAACGTCGCATGCTACCAAACTGACAACCATTTACTTGGCCTCTGCTGAGCTGTGTGCAACTGATCTCTGCTTCTTGCTGTATTAAGAAACAACTACTGACCCAATGCTGAAGAGGCCACCTGAAGTACTCTTTTTGTCTATGGAGCACCTTGCCCAATTTGTATCTGTGAGGCCCTCAACCCTCAGTCCATCAACCTGTATGTACCATGATCCATAATTCATTGTGCCTCTGAGATATCTCAACACATGTTCAATAGCAACCCAGTGAACTCTGGTCGGTTCTAGCATGAATTGAATTAATTGGTTGATTGCAAAGCAAATATTACGCTATGTGTTGATCAAGTACATCAACGACTCGATTAGCTGCCTATATAATGTAGCATCCACTCACTTTGCTGTGCTAGCATCCACCTTCCTCCATTTTGTGACTAGAGGCGTGGCCATGGGCCTACAATCTTGCATATGAAATTTTTGGAGAATCTCTGTAGTGTACTTTCCCTGTCCCACGAAGATCTCACCATCACCCTGCAAAACCTCCAAGCCATAGAAATAGTGCATAAGCCCCATATCCTTCATCTCAAACTCCCTTGCAAGGTCCTCCTTGTAATCCTGGATAAAGTTGTTTGTTGTAGTCAATATAAGGTCGTCAACATAGAGAACTAGAATGAGCAGAAGCCCTCTAACTATGAGGTTGGCATCCACCTCACTCTTACTGAAGCCCAATCGTCAAAGGTCGCTGTCAATGCAAGTGTACCATGCTCTCGGAGCCTGCTTGAGCCCATAGAGGAATCTCTTCAGCTTGCACACATGTGTCTTTGTTGAACTGTGCAAACCCCTTTGGCTGCTCCATATAAATCTCCTCCTCAACCACTCCATTGAGGAATGTTGTCTTCATGTCCATCTGGTGGATCTTCCACCCCATCTGTGCTGCAAGTGGCAAAAGAATTTTGATGGATGAATATTATGCTATCGGGGAAAAGGTCTCATCATAGTCTATGCCCTCAATCTGTAAGAAGCCCTTGGCCACAAACTTGACCTTGTACTTCTCCACACTCCCATCTGTGCCATGCTTCACCTTGTAGACCTATCTCGATCTAACTACTGATTTCCCCCCCGGTCGTGGCACAATCTCCCAAACATCGTTCTTCATGATATAGGAATATTCCTCCACCATGGCATCTATCAAACTTGCTGAGAAGCTGCCTCCTTGTAAGAAGAAGGTTCAATGTTCACCAACTCTATCATTAGTGCCATATAACTTGTGTACCTCTATGTTTGTTTACTCTGCCTAAACATGGTGTTAGGAGCTTCAACATGCACCTGAGCCTCTTGAATCAACCTCTTGGCCCACTTGGCTTTCTTCCTCCCTGTGCCCAGAGTCTCCAACTGAGTAGCTTCCTGCTCTCATCCTGGTCTCTTCTCTTCATCATCCTGCTTTGCATCCTACTGTGTGGGCTTCTTGCCACCTGTCTGAGACTTTGTCTATGATCCTGCTTGAGGCTCCTCCTTAGGAGTGAGTAGCTCCTCCATCTGAGCTACTGTTGTTTGCTCTCTCTCTAGAGACTCCCTCAAAGATCTGTCCTCCTCGAACCTCACGTCTTGCCTCAAGACTATCTTCTTGAGTCCTGGTAGATACACCTTATATGCCTGAGCCATCTCACTATATCCCACGAAAATACCCTTTTTGTTGTGGGCTCCAACTTCTTCTTGCTATGTTTGGACACATGGAAATAAACTCTTGTGCCAAAGATCCAGAAGTGTGAAACACGGAACTTCTTACCTGTGAAGTCCTCCTCTGGTGTAACTCATCCAAGAGCCCTATGTGGACTCCTGTTCTGCAGAAATACTACAGTGTTGCATGCCTTTGCCCATAAGAACAAAGGCAGCCCCTAATCATGCAACATGGCCTTGGCCACTCCAAAAATGTTGTGGTTCTTCCTTTTAGCCACCGCATTTTGCTAAGGGTTATAGGGTGCAATCAACTCCCTCCTAATGCCCTCTTTCGCATACAGCTCCTTGAAGGCATTGGAGACATATTCTCCCCCATTGTCACTTTTCACTGACTTGATCTTCTTCCTTGTCTGGTTTTCTACCAAGGCCTTAAACTCCAAGAACTTAGTTAAAACCTCATCTTTCTTTTTCATAAAAAATATCCAAGTTTTATGAGAATAATCATCAATGAAACTAACATAATACTCGTGCCTCATAAGAGAAGGAGAAGAGAAAGGTCCACATACATCTAAATGCACTAGCTCCAAAATACCTTGAGTTCTGCTATCGCCTTGAAAAGAAGTCTTGGCATACTTGTTAAGCGTGCATCCCTTGCACACTCCATTCTTGTCAAAGTTGCATGCTGGTAAACCTGTGGATATCTGTTGAAGAATCTTCAACGCCCCATGATGCAAGTGTCCTATGTGCATGTGCCAAAGTTCTCCAATATCACTACTATGCTCACAACTTGCCTTGTTTCTCAAGGTTGCGCAAGTCTCTACCTGCAACTTGTACAGGTTCCCCATCCTCACACCTATCTGCGTCACTGTCCCATAAGCTAGGTGTTTGAGGTATGCCTTATCTTTGTTGAAGATGACATCATATCCCTTGCCCTCAAGGGTAGCTACTGAAACCAGGATCTTCTTCAGCCCTGGAACATAGAGAACATCCCTGAGATGGAGAGAGTACCCATAATCCCTGTCAAAGCTGATAGTAACAACTCCTTTGGTCTCATACTTGCCATTATCTCCAATCTCGCATGTCCTCCTCTACCTGGTTGAAATACTCCCTGTTCCTGGTTATATGGAAAGAAGCTCCCGAATCAAGCTATCAATGAGAACTTAGAAGTCTTTCTCAAACTGAGAAGCAAACCCATCTACCTCAGTTGATGCAGCAACATGATCCTTAACCCAATCCCTTCTTTTGCTTTGGACATGTTGTAGCCCAAAGTGTACACCAAGGGCCACAACACTAAGGTCAAAGGCTGTCAATCTAATCTTTGCCCACTCCGTTCTAGCTATCTCCTAGGCAAGCTAAGGGGGGTAGCACTTCACATTTTAAAATTAATTATCTTTTATAAATTCAAGCTAATTAGATAGATTTGGCTAGGAAGAGCTTAAATCTTCAGGTTTGGGAGCGGAGTTGGACTCATGCTCCTCAATTAAATGAAAAGTTCGAATTTTCTCAAAAAATAAATAATTTTGACGACGATGATTAAAAAATAATTAAATCTTTATCAACGGTCGAGATTACTTTGACGGGGATCAAGCCAACTAGCCGTTTAGAGAATTTATTTATAAATTAGAGGTCATTTGTCATATCAAAAGATCCAATCATTGAGTCGTGTACTTGCTCTTGAAGCTCTCTTGTAATCTTTTCTGGAATAATAATTATGCAAAGTCTTTGGGGTTTACATTGATAGTGGTTTTCCTCTCCTGCATCTTATGGTAATATTGTCTTTTAATGTTCTGCTGAATATTATTTTTATAAATTGTTGGTTAATAGCCTTTGAGGAATAATCTATTGCACAGGTATCTTACATAGTTTATTGGGTTTAAAATAATATTTTAATTTAATAGAGTTAGCAGGTATCTCTAATTCTAGAAAAATTACATTGTTATTTTACGTCTCTATTAATCTGACAGTTTAATTTGTAGTATGCAAAAATCACTCGGATTTAAAAATTGGGCGTTTAGAGAAATCCTTGGCTGGACTAGCTGACTCCCAAGGTATAAGATCTAAAGAGCCTTCCTGAACTTAAACTCCTACATTTATCTTACGATTTTCTTTCTTTGCGGGATCTTTGGGGCTAGTACCTCACATTTTCTAAATAATTATTCTTTATAAATTCGAGCTAATTAGATAGATTTGGCTAGGAAGAGCTTAAATCTTCAGATTTGGGAGTGGAGTTAGACTCATACTCCTCAAATTTGATAGATCTGTAAATTTAATTGTATAGATCTTTAGAAATTTTAAATTTTATTTTCTACCCTGGGATTTGGGTTTAAATTTCGAATTTTTGTATTTGTATTGGGTCTTGGGTTTTTGAGTTGGACTCATACTCCTCAGATCTGATAGATCTGTAAATTTAATTGTATAGATCTTTAGAAATTTTAAATTTTATTTTCTACCCTGGGATTTGGGTTTAAATTTTGAATTTTTGTATATGTATTGGGTCTTGGGTTTTTGTTTTCCATTTATGTAGGTGTAAATCCAAGGATTTTTCAGAGAGTTTTCAAGATCTGAGATAGATCTAGGCCCTAGAGGGCAAGATCTTGTCTCAAAAAACAATTTTTGGCAGGAAAAATTTCAGATTCGGGGTTTTTTCGTAAAATTTCTTTCTGGGGTTCATTGAAATGAAATTCTGGACAAAATTTTCGAATTTTGCACAGGTTGTGATTTTCAGAATTTTTTTTTTTGGGCATAAGCCCTCTCAGTCAGCATTCTGCTCTCGGCCAGTCCTCTCGGCCTGCTCCCACTCCCTCTTTTTCGTGCATCCCATCTTCTCCTCCCGCAGCTCCATTACCCCTGCTCTTGGCCTGTGTGTTCCCTTAGTTTCCCCACAGCCCTGTTCTCCTTAGTCCTCCTGTGTTACCTCTCCCGCTTGCTCGCTGCCATCTCCTCTTCCTACTGCCTTCCTTCCTCCTGTGGCTTCCCGCTCAGCTCCCACTTCTCTTCCTAACCCACGACTCCCTCACACATCGAAACCCTCTGCTCCCTCGACCTTAGCTCCTCCCCGCTCGACCCTACCTCGTAGCATGTGTCCCTTATCTCCTTTCCTCGATTCCCTCGCTCTCCTTCCTAAACACTGGCTTAAATGAACCCCTAACGCAACAAATTTTGATATAATTTTTTAAAGTGGCATTTGGCCTTTAAAAAAATTAAATCATCATTTTTTCCTGACATCTATCACACTATTTTTTTTTATTTCATTGGCCCTTTTAAAAAATTAAATATTTTTCATAAACATTATCACATTAAACTTCAATTTTTTTGAAAGTGTGACAAATCTTAAAGATATATATATTATATATATATATATATATATTATATATATATTATATATTCGTTTGTTTGTTTATTGTGATATGGGTTTTTGGGCCTTTAGTCCTTATTTTTTTTTTTGTGGGAAAGAATCTTGAAATTCTTATAGTCAAGGCAACATAATTTCTAAAATTTCTCTGAGTTTGACTATAGGAGAAAAGATATTTTTTCTGGGTTTGAGACATTAGAAAAATCAATAAATTCTAGAATTATTTGAAGAGGTGTTTCATTAAATTGGCATTAATTAGCGTCTAAATTTGACCGTTATCCTCAATACTAAATCATGGAAATTTAAGTGCTTGGGCTTTCATTATTTGCATGCTTTCGCTAAGTTTTGTGATCATTGATCTTTGGTTTTAAATTTTAATGCTTGATATCTATTGAGATCGCTCACTGTCTAAAGGGGAATTTATCTCTAAGTTTGGATTTATTTACTTGAATTATTGGATATTTCTTGAATAATTAGTTTTGAGAATCTTTCAAGTAATTGTGATCAACATTTTTATTGAGTACTCTATCGTGGACTTGTGGAAAATTGTACATCTTTCAGTTACTGAAATTGAGTATTTTGAGTATCTGCATAATTGGGATTTTCCACTGAACTTTTGCTTAAGTACTTAGCATTTAACTCGGAATAAATCGTAATCTAAGTGCTTTGAGTCTTTAACATCTCATTTCATCTCTAATCTCACCTTGCATTTGCATTCTAAGTTAGTTTTGCATTTAGTAACTGACCTCACCCATTCATCTTTGCTTGAGAAGCCTTCCTTTACTAGTATTTAAAATAGTGAGCTTGCATAGAGCCACAGTCTCTGCAGCACCGAAGACACTGGGTATATTAGATTTCAAGGGGACGTATCGTTAATCACACCCTAGTGTGTTTCACCTTGACTTCTCTCTACCAGTTAATACGAAGTTTAGGCTCTTAATAGTAAGGATCAAGGGTCAATTTTAGAATAGGCATTTCACTAAATTAACCAAGATTTTTGCATTTCACCTAATTGGAAGTTTTGCATCTCATATAGGCTAGTTGATCATCCATTAGGCAACATTTGTCATCTTGTGACTTGATAAACCTTTTAATCTTGCAAGCTTGTTTCTCTGAGCATTATAGGCACTGGTCTCACAACTCTAAATCTAGATTGTCGAATCTAATGGGATATCTTGAAATATTGCTCAATTAATCTCACTTGCATTAAATTTAAGTCAAGTTAATAAGATAACTCTCAGTGCATCTCCTAGAACTTGTTGGTTTCCAACGAGTTTTCTGTCATCATCCATTTTTCATCCCTTACGGACTACCCCCCTTAGCTTGCCTAGGAGATAGCTAGAACCGAGTGGGCAAAGATTAGAGTGACAACCTTTGCCTTGAGTGTTGTGGTCCTTGGTGTACACTTTGGGCGACAACAGGACACTTAGTAGCATAGTGCCCAAACTCGTGGCAATGGAAGCACTTGTTCTTGCTTAGATCCTTCTTCTTCTTGTCTCCCTTTTCACTGGACTCACCCTTCCCTTTGCCTTTCTTGCCCTTGACTTTACCTGCAAGAGCAAAATTCTCCTCATCCTCGGTCCTGAGTGATCTACCTTCTATGGTTCCTCTTTGGATCTCTTCTTGTATGCAGTCAGTCCAAAACCTTTCCCAATCTAGAAATTTCTGTCTCCCACTAACAACATCCTGGATGCCTTTCCAAGAGTTGTGAAGTTCCAAATAAGGCAAGACTCACAAGGTCATGATCAGATACAACTTCACCAACACCACCTAGTTCATCTCGTAGCTGAGTGAACCTAGTAAGATATGTGTGATAATGGGCTCACCATGTTTCATCCGGATACTCCTTAGCTTCTCCTTAAGAGCAAGCTTCCTAGTATCACTGTTACTCTGATATAACTTTAAGATGGCATTGAACATCTCAAATGTTGTCTTCTTCTCATGGATATGAGGAATTATATGATCTTTGACTCCTTCTAGAATAACCCTCGTAGCCTTGACATTATTCTTAGTGTGTTGGGCCAATTGTTGGGGATCTTGAGGTGGTGCTATCGCCTGCTTGATAAACTCACCAACCCCATTATCCTCCAACACAATCGTGATCCTCCCTTTCCAAGAGATGAAGTTTGATACCCCTCTAAATGATGATCATCTCTCAGTCCTTGATACGCTATTCTCCAAATCCAAGGCACTGCTCTTCAAAATTCTAATATATGTTGGTGTTTATTCTGTTCACAGGCTCTGATACCATGTAGAAATTCCTCGAAATTCTGCAACTGCTTAATGAACAATTCTGAAAACTAGTTTCTATTCACAAGACACAAAATTTCTCCACTAATTTGCAGCGAAATATAATAGAAATAAATCACAGCTACATAGTAGCAAAACACAATATTTTTTCGAGGGAACCCAACTGGAAAAACCCTCTGCTTGATTGAGAATTTATTGATAGAAAAATGAGCGATAGATCTATTACAATACAATATTGTTTCACTGGAGAATACAATCTTCTTCCTACTTATCCTAAGCTGAAACACTCTTGCACATAACCCTGATCTCACTTCCTAAATTTGTGAGCACTAGGAGCTCCTATTTTCTAGTGCATGAGCTGCTCCTAGTATTTAGGGAGTCTCCCTAAATCCTTGTGCTCTTCCCAAGGAATTCTTTCTCCTACAAACTTGCGGACAAGCTCCTCTTGGACGCTCTTCCTCTCACAAACTCACACACATATCTTTGCATACTATTATACAAATTGTGCCTTTGTTCCTCCTTTTAAGCAAATCAAATGGCTAAATCTGGAAAGTTCTATTCCTGGAGAGTTGAACTGGTGATTGTGTTGTTTACTGAGTTGAAGTGGCTTATGCAACTCGTCCTAAGTCTCGATCTAGAATTAGAGACTTGTTACTTGTCCTTTTCCCAAATCAACTCGCACTAGAAGTCAATAACTAAGCCTTCCACATTTGCGCATTAGTTGAACTGCTTCATCACTCATCCTAATTCTTAGGAAACTCAAGCATGCTAAGGAAGAACTCATTGAGGTCTCTTTGACTAAGGCACACAGAAACCCTTTCTTGCTACCATTTTCAACTATTTGTCCTTCCTTGACCAATCACATTGAAAGGGATTCTTCTCCTTATCTTTTTGGGGAATGAAATATTTGGATGGGGCATTAGGTTTGGCTTCTGCATTTCCCATGTCTTCGAGTCTTCTTGATGGCACTGTGAAGGGTTGCAGGATTGAATTCCTTGACCCAACCTTGTAGGGATTCAGCTAGTGCCTTCGTGAAAAGCATGACTAATTGATCTTCAGATATGGATATCACCATGACTGTGATTCGTTCGAATTCTACAATAAACTCTTCATGTGGCCCAATTTGTTTGAGTTGTGGCAATTCTCTGAAGTGTATGTCCGGGTTCTTTCGATCAAATCTATATATCAACCTTTGCATAAAGTCTTCATAAGAAGTGATGCTTGTATGCCCCAACGTAACTAGACCATGGTACCACCATTCATGTGCTTCTCCCTCAAGATGTAGTGTGGCGAATTGGATAGTTTTTATCTCTGACATGCAGTTGAGCCTGAAGTAGGTGTCCAATTTTTGCACCCATGCTCTTGCTGAACATTTAGATGATCCATCAAATGAGGAGAGTGAAAGTTTACTTAACTTGTGTGTGAGCTCAAAATTAGGTTGTCCTTTGGGTCTATTTCTATATCTGAAGTTACAGTATTCATTGAAAGTCATGGCTGTTCGCGTGTTTTTTTCTAGTGCCGCATAGTCTCGAAAGTATTTGTCTAAGTCTATTTGGCTCAACAACTTGGTTTGTTGTGGCTTGATTGTTTGTGAATTGAGGAAGTAATGGTCGGTGACTCCATCTGTCGGTTGCCTTGGTTCTAGTGTGTATAGTGGGACCTGGGTTATGATTCCTGCTACCTTCAGTGGTAGTTATGTTGTTTCCAGTAGCATTTTGGTTTCCTATGAGATGAGTCAATAGCTGAGTAAGTTGTTGCTATCCTTGAGCTAATTTCTGTATCAACTGTTGTCCTTGTATTAATGCGCGAACATTTGCTTCTATCTCTGGAGCATTGCTGTTAGCATGGCGCTAGGATCCTGTGGAACCCCCTGTTCTTCTTAACCTGTTCTATCCCCCATGGCTGAATGCTGGGTATTTCATTTTTTCCTGCTTGTATCTTCAGGAAAGATACAAGGTTCATGTATTCAGAGGTTGGCAGGATGTATGCTCTGATAGCACTGTAGAGATCTAGGGTAATTTTTCCTTTGCCCCAAGGTTTCAGAAACTAGGGTTTTCAAAAATTCTTTTGCTTAATCAATAGCAAACGTATCCATTCAGTGGTGCAATATAACATGCATCATAATAATATTACTGTCTATTTTATAATATCATCATTCATTCAAAAACCACTTGTTCATTCAATCTGTGATACCACTGTTTATTCGCACCAGTAATCCAATCACATTCAATTAATCTACCACGAGTTCCAACAGAATGTAGCCAATGGACAATTATACATTCAAAACACCAATGGCCAAAACTGCCCATACAATTTTTGCAGATTAAACAATACACAACTAGTGTTCTTTACAAATTCTAATTGAAAGATTTAAATGGAGTACCCTTATTCTGAATCTATCACAATGTCGAGTTCAGGATCTGTTCCTCTATATCTAGCCTCAGGACCCACACTAACTTTAGGAGATTTCTGCCTTAGCACCCGCACTAGCTTCAGGAGATTTCTGCCACAGTTCCCAAAACAACTTTCAGTAGGGTTGGCTTCTACATGAAACTTTAGCTCCATTCTAGCATCTGCGTGTTGCCTAAGGGAGAGATACAATCTATCACAGGAGTTTTAACTTTTTTCCGCATAAGATTACTCTAGATGATTGCCCTTGTCTCAGAAGATTCGGGATTCTTGCCTCAGGTAATTGCATGTACCACTGTCTTGGGTCTTGGGTACCGTCTGTCTCAGAAAGTATGATGTTTTTGCCCTAGATAAATTCGAGGATTGTCTCAGACGAATTCTCACAGGGATTTGGCCTCAAAACTTTGATCTGTCCAGATAATCAACTTCAGAGAATTTTGTTCAACCTCAGGACCACTGTCACAGACTTTGTCCAGAACCACTTTGCTACTCCTTGAATAGATAGATATCCCTATGTCAGAACAAGACAAGAAGGATAATTTTTTTTTTAACAACTAGGGTGCAATTTTTCACCATTGTAATTGATAGGAGAAAAGGGGGTCTTAAAACCCTGAGAGCTCAACTCAAGAAAACAAATGATCTGATCCACAATGATGCCACATTTGATCTAACCCTCTTCTATTTATATATTTTTCCATGGGCTCCAACAATGTGAGGGGTTGTGTGTGCAATCCCTAATTTAGCCCCAACCGGCCCAATTTTTGCCCATTGTTTCCCCAACATAGGAAAATTTGGGTTTTTACCCCATTAACAAGACTATAGCCTACAGGGTCAGATAGGATATTTCACCCCTCATAAACCTTCAATTTGAAGAGGACGTTACAAAGGTCCTAAAAGGTTTTAATGTGAGTTCGCTCTCCTCAGGGAGGCAGGGAAGCTTGTGTCAAATAGTTGCCAATATGAAAAATTTAATAGATGCAAATTCATAATATGATTTAGGACTGAGGAAACATTATGAGCCTTTAGTAATCAAATTCATATCCTACTAAATGTAGGAAGCCTCCACCAAACTTGTCGAAACATAGAAGCGTGTTAAGTTATAATAAACAAAAATGATGATTTTATATACATTAAAATCGCCTCAATAACCACAACTCAAATACCATGTAGTGTGCAACATCTCTTTTGTTATTTCATACATATGACAACATCAAATTTATTTGATAAGGAAAGATTAAAACGTCACTTAAAGGAAAATATAGCCAATGAGATTAAAAGCAATACTAGTCTTCATAAAAATAACTTTTTTCCCCTCCTTTCTGCATAATGTATTTCCTGGGGAAACTCACAAGGTACAAAACATTTTGAGGATGGTGCTAGGGTAAACCTGATTCTTATGGCTCAAGTCAAGTCAACAGTCAACAATTGGTTTACAAAGAGAACAAGCATGTCAGAAAGTGGGATTTCAACCTAGGAGGATAACAATTTTCTTCTCAACCAATCTAGCTACATCCAATGGACAAGTTTATGAAAATAACTTTTACCGGTTCACTTTCTCTATTTGTTAGGAGATCTTCATTAATCTTGATTATTTTATAAATTCCATATAAAATAAATTTGTTAATAGGTATGTTGCTGACCACTGATTTCTCACATAAGTTGTGTGCACAAATAATGATAGAAACATTGCTAATAACTTGCATAGGTTTAAAAGTGTCTGCCTGGAGCCACTTGTATACTGTATAGAAGCAATTAAAATGCTTGCTGGTAATACAATCTCAAAGCAAAAGTCTAAATCATACAAATATTTTGTAATTTTGTTGGCAGAAGTTGTAGGTATTGGCTTTTGGCCATCAAAATATATCATCTTTTTCCAAAGAAAATATCATAATATCTTGATTTGAATAAGAGACGATGATATTACATTTTGCAAGTGTTTGTGGACATGGGCACTTAAGCCATATATAAAGCACTTAAGCATCTAAAACAAGAAGCCTTATAGGAAACTATTACATCCAAACATATGGGCATAAAAAATACAAGAGTCATTGACCCACCATGTCATCGAGCACAGACATGAAGATATAACGTCTACGTCTTATCTGCAGGATACACTTACCTCGCTTTAACGTCTTACAACAAGAAGCTACAATTCTAAAATAGAAAGCCAGATTTATGTGAGGATGTGTCTGGGTGCTATAGGATGGTCCCCACCCTCACTACGCTCCACCTAGAACAGCATACCAACCCGCATTGCAGTGCTTGCTTGGAGGGTCATTCTTTTGCATATCGTGTTCTCTATAAACATGATTAAAACTAATATTGCATATTGTGTTTTCTATAAACATAATTAAAACTGATTTGCTGAAATTCCCCATCATGTCTTAATTGTGTTCCAAAACTGGATGAATCTACACTGCATGGGCGCATCCCCCAGCGTTGTTCTTGAAGTATGCTTCTCATGCGAGTGACCCTGAAACGCCTTTAGAAGTGCACTTCTGAGTTCCTCTTCCCTGAGAGTGTTTTCAGGGTGTGCACTCCCAAGGGTTTTGAAGTGCTTCTTGCCTTTGTGTGGAGTACTTTGAGAGCAGGTCTCCCAGGATGCTCCTGAAGTGCCCCCGGGGCACTTCCTTAACTAATGCTCCCCGAGGACTCTCATAAGAAACTGACTCGCTTCTTATGCCCAACTGTTTGTCTTTTTTTTAAATTTTTGCTTATGGGGGGGAGGGGAGGAGTGGCCGCATGACAAGGGAAGAACCCATCTCTGGGGTGGATTTGTCGATGGTGCCCAAGAGTATTTCTGCCATTCTGGCTCCTATTCCTATTACTCCCATCTCTGGCATGCCATCAATTCATCGTTTAGATACTCATTATTCAGATTGGTTACCTCATTTAAGAAACACCTCCATGTTATCACTTCTGGATCCTACACGTTCCAACAGTTTTGCATGATGCCCATCTAGGTGGTGCATGTTAGTCACATGCAATGGATATTTGTTTACATTGGGTTGATAGTACGCAGCGATAAATGGCTATAGATGCAAATCTCTAGAAAGAGAGTTATTATCTGAGGGCGCTGGGTTTTATGACCTATGTCCTTGGGCTTGCCTGTTGCTTAGTTTCAAGTGGAATCTTTGTAGCTCCCTCCGTGACTGGGGAGTTTTTCCTTGTTATCACATGGCCGTTAGGTTCGATCTTTGGGAAGTAGTAGTGTTAATTTAAACAACACTACTATTAATTAAGGTAAGAGTGATGACTTTGAGCTTTTGATTCTCGAAGGCAGCAAGCAGGGTCGATAACCTGTATTAGGGAGTATGTATGCTACCATTGCCTCCCTAGTCGATCGCTAATCAATATGTATGTTCCTTTTGAAAGCAGTAACTTGGAGAAATGGAATATTGTTGTGTGGCACATAACCTTTTTCGGTTGGATGCGTACAAATTTATAGGTATACGCCTCAAAAATGCCCCTCCTAGGGGTGATAGTGGCATCTTCTGTCGGATTGGTCAGATACCTCACGTATCCAATTCAACCTAACCCTTTAAGTGGTGCCCGTTATGTTCGAGCCAGACTTGGACATACTATATTGGTAGCTTATCCAATAGGGACCCGTCAATATATAATCACAGACAAAATGAGAATCGAAGATCTACCATTTAAGAACCGGATACACTGTATTGATGGGGAGGGAAGACTGATTCTATTGCTGATGAATCGAACCTCCCTCTGTTTCAGATTGGGGATGGCTCGAGGGGGAGAAGATCATGATACAGAACAATTTTCACCTTATTATATCTTTAAAGCAATTAATATAAACAAATCTCAAATGCTTCAAAGAGACATTTCGCATTATCAGAGTGCAACTAATAGGAAATTTGCATAACTGGTTATGAAGTAGAAGTTAATATCAATTGACACAATTGCTTCAATGGTTATTTTGCATTCCACAGTTTGAGCAAACATCTATTTTTTTTTACAAATAACATGAGAACATTGCATCCCATGTAGCTTATTTGAACCTTTCACAGGGACTAGCTGCTATTGAGCTTTCCCTTGTTATTTTGTTGTGAATCCTCGAACCTTTAACAGAGACTAACTGCTATTGAGCTTTCCCTTGTTATTCTGTTGTGAAAACTGTTAACATTAAGTTAATTAAAAGTATCTACAATTGTTTATATTGTTAGAAGTCAAATGTACTTTACCACGATCAACGTCTTGTTTTTATGTAATTTATACATAAATCACATTGTATTGAATAAAAGCAAGCTGCATGATATATGCTATCCTATAGGAAAGAACCAGATAGATAACACAACACAATGAACCAAACAACTAAACACATCAGAATACAAAAACTAAAGGTAACCTAGGTCAGATCACAAAAACCGATAGGTAGTTGAACTGAAGGCTATTTGTCTTGTTCAACTTGAACAACAATGTCATGTGGTTGATGATCACTTGATTGGCAACAGTTATTGGAGGAATTGCAGCGTTGCTTGAATCTTGAATCGCTCATTTCACTGTTTCTGACCTTACTAGATTTACAACAGTTATTGGAAGAATTGCACTGCTGCTTGGATCTTGAATCGCTGATTAGACTACTTCCAAGTTGCCTTTTCCCATCTCTACAATTACCGGAGTCACAAACATCAACTTGAGGGGAAGACGAATTTTGACAGCAGTGATTAGTGCTTGGCTTGGTGCAGCCATTATAAATTGGAGGGGGCAAATTGCATGCACTGCATTTCACAACGTCACAAGTACTGGAATTTGCTGATGTCTCAATATTCCTGGCTGCCTGGTGCCCGTTGCCACCACCATGAACATGGTGATAAACGTCACCATCGTTATCCTTATGCCAGTGACCTCCATCATCACAATCTTGGCTATTGCAGATCACATGGCCATAGCATTTTGCTCCTCTCAAGAGAAGCATACTGTTGAACGTGACAAGCATAGCAGTCCCCACATCTGCCAGAACTGCTATCCAGAGGTACACAAAACCCACAGCAGTGAGGACAAAGATAACAACCTTTGTGACAATGGAGATGGCAATGTTTATGTATATTTTCCTCAATGTCCTTCGGCCAATCTTCACTGCTCCTGTGATTTTCCTGATATCATTAGACATGAGAGCTATGTCTGAAGTCTCCATGGCCACAGCGGAGCCCGCTACACCCATAGCTATGCCGATGTCAGCTGCAGCTAAAGCTGGGGCATCGTTGATTCCATCGCCTATCATGGCTGTCTTGCCCACCTGCTTCAAATCTTCAATAATTCTGACCTTATCCTGTGGGAGTAGTTGAGAATAAACTTGAATCTGACCCACCTGAATGTGGATACATAGTCAATGAATGCTCGGAAAGCTAATAAACATTTATACAGATTAGTCTAATCGGTTAGAACTTGTTATGATTTCGGTATTTACCCCTGTTTCGATCAGAGCAGCGGAGGCGGCTGTATCCCCAGTGAGCATGGCAAGTTGAATTCCTAATTTCTGTATTGGTAACAAACAGAACATCATACTTCAAAGATCAAAATACTCAGCTCTCAGTGTATACACTTTGCCTTACAGTGTTACTATTTTTTTAAATCGGAAAGATTATTTGTATTGTACAATTTTGTGTCTGGTTTGCAACAAATATATCAAGCATTACAGAGCTAATTCATAAAAAAAATTCAGGTGTTTTCTCTTTTACAATAGGAATACATAATTTCCCTTTGGAGATAATGTCTGAATAGCTAAAAGAGGGGTTTTTCAGGTGAATATCTTACAAAACTGCCCCAACAAAACACAAAATTTACAGCACATAATGCTACTAATTGATTATGAAATCTTTCATGACTATGAACCTGCTGCTGTCCTGATCTCCATTAGGGAATTTTAGCAGGCTTGATTTGACCATTAATCTTTAATTTACCTATCTTTAATTTACACTCCTCATTAGCATACTTGTCTACTTCTCTGTTGAAGTCTCTTAGGACATGGAAATATGCTTTGGATGAGATGTCTTCTGCAATTTTCCTGATTATTTTGCACGATGTTTTCTAGAGATTTCTCCTCTGGGAGGGAGCCTTTGACGAAATGATGCAAGATTATGAGATAATCTCCCATAACTATAAGTGTGTCCACTTCTTGTTCTTTGGCAACCAAAAGTACCTGGTAGATACCATATATCTCTGCTTGATTATTTGGCATATGACCAAAATTCTAAGTTGCAGGAAACGTTGGAGAAGGGTCCATTTCCGGTCGGAAACGAAACGGAATCGAGGAAACTCGTACCGTATAGCCTGGAAATGCGTTTCCGGCCATATTGGCCTGTTTCTCGAGGAGGAAACATGGCCAGTATGGCCGGAAACACGTTTCCAGGCCGTACAACGGAGTTTCCTCTTCTAACTTGACTTTTTCTTGTATTTTTTATTTTTTCGTTTCTAATTTTTTATTGGGTGACTAAAATATTTTATAGATGCCTCTCAAGTTATAAAAAAGAGGATTTTTTGAGTGGGGCGGCCTAATGTTCAAGCATATGGCCCTAGTGTTGATATGTAGTTCACGGTAATGTTAAATTCTTAAAATAAAAGGATGAAAATGAAAAATAAAGAAGTGAAAATGACATTCTCCTTTATTTTTCAT
Organism: Pinus taeda; assembly: GCA_000404065.3. NCBI lineage: Eukaryota > Viridiplantae > Streptophyta > Pinopsida > Pinales > Pinaceae > Pinus > Pinus taeda. Next base: position 1,483 of record APFE031178535.1, on the reverse strand, counting down.
TTTCATCCTTTTACTTAAATTTTTAACATTACCATGAAATGACTCAGGATGTTTGAGAGTGGTTTTGCCCTCATTGGATTTCATATATAGAAAGTAGAATTTTAGATCTCACTCAAAATCCAGAAGGCTTATCTGTTTTTCAGGATTTCAGGATTGGGGGGATTGCAATGTTTCCACTGGATTTTGTCATGTACTAGGGTATGCAATTTGTATTTAATCAAGAGAACCAAACCCTCTAGCAGGGAAGACTCCCAATAATCAAGAGCACGTAGGATACTAGGGTATGGAACTTTTATTTAATCAAGAGCACTAAGGTCGTTCGACTATGTAGAAGGAGACCCCCAATCAAGCACGAGACAAGAAAGTAGAAATTTCTCGTGGTTGATTTTGGATATTGCTATTTTCATTATGTGATCATTCATGAGTAAATGTTATGTAAATTTAGAGACTTATAGTTTATGCATTGACAATTGACAATTTAATCATAATGTAATAAATTAGAATGTATCATATATGCTTTATGATTGCATGTATTTCTTAAATGCCCTAATATATAATATATATATATATATTATAATATATATATTGCGTTTCCCCGTTTCCAAAATTTGGGGGGGTCACGTTTCATACCCGTGTCCGTTTTGGAAACTTGTACCCGTTTCCCCGTTTCATGCAACTTAGCCAAAATTCCATGAGTACTTGAACACTTTGTCCTCCTTGAAATCCTAGAGTACCCCTTCCTCTTCTGCCACCTCTACCTTACTGTATTACTATTAAAAGTGCATACAAACTATATTAATGCAAGAGCAAGAGCACATGTTGGCTTTAAGAAAATGTCAATATTTTCTTGTTAATGTTAATGTGGGTGTAACCTTGAGTATTCATGCAACTCACATTGAAGAGCGATCTTGCAGGAATGGAATGTCAATTTTTAACTTTGAAATGGTTGAACTTACCACAAAAACGGGATTTTCTCATCTCCTAAAGTTGGTAGCATAATGCATGAAATGCGTGCGAATGGCATCAACTTATAAAATCCTTTTAGCGCAGCCAGATAAGCTCATTGATGTGAGTAAAGGATGTTATTTGTTATTCTTCGATGTGTAATGAATTATTGTTTATTTAAATTTATGAGGCATAGATTAGTTGATTTAAGTGAGATTTAGTATCATTAGTTGATCTATGAGACATAGATTAGTTGAATTGAATGAGATTTCAACTCATTAGATTATTTAGTTGTTCTATGAGATAGATTAGTTGATTTGAATGAGATTTCAAGTCATTAGATTAATGGTTAAAATTTCATGGGAGGGAGGGTTTGAGTATTGGTTGATTATTTGTTGAAATTTCATAAATAGGGTTTGAACATTGATTGAAATTTCATAGAAAGGTTTGAAGATAGAAACCAGTTGTGGAGATAAAAAGTGTTTAGGCTCAATCTACTTATATATATGTTTATTTTACCTAAATAAATTTATATTGT
>APFE031178524.1:0-14731 GCA_000404065.3 Pinus taeda | reverse complement strand
AAATCATCTTTTTGTACTTTTGGGTATTTTTATGTGGAATTATTATGCTTATGGTTTGATTGATTGTGACTGTGCAGATGTTTGGTGGCAAAGGAGGATGGAGTTGGCTTTTGCTAAAGATAAAAAAGGTGTGGATAGGTCTTAAGAAGTCCCTCGCACCCTTCTGGAGACTTTCATTGTAATCAAACTTCGAAAAATCAGTCACATGAACTTCTACAGGAGGCTGCAGGGGATCTACAGTAGGTTCTACAAGAGGATCTACAGGAGGAGGCCGAAAGTGGTTTTTGGAGGTTCAAAGGTGGAAAAATGGTGGGAAAAGGGAAATGAAGATTTGATGAAGGAATTAAAAGGTTTAAGACTCTGTCAATGAAGATTAAGAATGAAAGAGATGGCTGGATTTGCTCAATGGGGAAGAAAGCAACTTTGTACAAAAACACAGAAATTAGGGAAGAGTGGAAAAATGAGGCAAATGAGTGGGGAAATATTGAGCGATGAACTGGTACAGGCTGTGCTATGGAGGAATGATAAGGTGGAGTGTTCTACAGGTTAGCTACACACTTACTGCCCAAAATTAACCTAAGCAAGAACTTAAAAAACAGAGTTTGTCTATTTTGACCTACAATCTGACCTAAAAACAAAGACCTACTGAACAGAACTTCATGAACAGAAAATTATGCAATAAATCCATGGTAAATGAACAAGAAGGGATCTAAGCATATGAATCCAAACTAATATCTATTTTTCCAACTCAAAACATCACACTAGCAATTGCATAAAGGGAAAAAACTGTGTTTTTGGTGGCAGCATTAGTGCCTTGACCTCGAATCATGGTCCCAAGGAGGGAGAAAGGAGATCAAGACCTGCTGGTAGCCCTTTTGGATCTTTCTATGTTACTATAGAAAACTACTTAAGCAACTTGAAGCAAGAACAACTATTTTAACCATCAAAAGCAACATATTTTAACAAAGCAAGATTTAACCTAAACAACAGAAATTATCTGATGACTACAAGAAAAAGCATATAAATACACAAAGGAGTTGTTGGGAACTTGGGTTGGACCCTAACCCAAGAGCTTCAGCCCTCTAGGAAATATCAGTGACGGTTCAAAACTAGATCCATCTTCCTTGATCAAAAAATAATAGCAGTTACATCACAAAAATGTCTTCAAAGAGAGCTCGAAAATGAGCTGAGTACAAGGTTGTACAAAAGTGTGAAAATATACTATGAAATGGCTAAACTACTGAGGCTTGAAGCCTTCTTATTTATACAAGTGGGGACTCCCAACAGTCCTCCTAAACTTATGGAACTCGGCTGCCTAAAACTGGAGATAACAACAGGCCTACTTGACTTGCTCGGCTGCCCCTTGGAATCATCGATTTCGACCTTTGTACTCTGAGATGCTGATGGAGAACTCAAGGAAGGGGTCATTAATGAAGGATAAACCCCTCCAAAAATTCCTCCCCCTATTTCCTCGAGTTTGGCTGCCACTCTGCTCATAAATTCTTGGTCCTTATCCAAAATTGTCCAAAAATCTACAATAAACACTCATTAGACTATATGGCAAAGTGACTATCCCCATTCACTCTATTGAAATAAATATATTCAAAAAAATGAACAAAACTATTGAGAATGGTGGATTAAATGAAAATATTAGGCAGAATGAGCCCATATAGTTGCCCATTTCTAAGGCTCATCAGTGATAATTGAGAGGATGAAACAACAGTGTATGGGTCAATGCATATTTAGGTGCATCAAAGGCATTTTGAGCCACATCATCCTAGATAAATGAGATACCGCTTTTCCAAATTTGAGTAAAACCTTTAGTCAACTCAGCTTAGTTCTGGATAAATTGAATTAGAATTTTTGGATTCCCATGCAAACTTTGGAGTTTGTGAATATTGGAAGGAGGAGGCAGATTCAAAATAGCCTCAACCTTTAATGGATCGACACGAATGCCTTCCTTTGAGATGACAAAACCAAGCAACCAAACATATTTCACATAGAAAACACACTTATGTGAATTCAAGTGAATATTGTAATGGCGACATCTAATAAATATTGATCTCAAATGCATTGGATGGTCTTCCCATCTCATTGAATGAGCTAGAAAGTCATCCAAATAAGGTTGTAAAATATACTTGATATCGTGAAATGCATAAGACATTTACCATTGGAATGTTTCACTAGTGTTCTTTAAACTGAATGGGAGTTTTTGATAGGAAACTTTCCCCCATGGGCATATGAATGTGGTTTTGTGATGATGATATAGGAGTACGTTGATTTGATTGTAGCCTGAAAATCCATCCATAAATGAGAACATTCATTTCTGGAACATTCATTAATGATTTGATCGATATAGGGAGTAGGATAATTATCTTTTGGACAAGCCTTATTGATATCCCTATAATCAACACATACTCTAATGGCTCCCTATTTCTTGTTAACACGTACGGTATTGGACACCCAATCAATTAGGGGAACCCAGTAGATGAAGCCTTCTTTGAATAGTTTCTCAACCTCAGCTTTAATGCAAGAAGCGTTTTATGAATGCACTGGATGTAATCATTCTTTGATAGGTTTTGCATCCGAGTAGGTCTTAATTTTGTGTACCACAATTCTCGGGTCAATTCTTGGCATTTCCTCATAAGACCGGGCAAAAATGTTGCGAAAATTCTTGAAATAGGACCTTATATGTTTAAATTTTTTTGATTGAGCATGAGGTTCCTATGTGAATGTTTTCAATAATTTTTTATTTAACTGCGATTTCAATGGTAATCAATACATATATATTCCCCAAATTCCTTTCGGAATCAACTTGAAAAACTAAAATGGGCGATTCTAGACTATCTACTATCTGAGATGAAAACATAGTTGAAAAATTATTCTCAATTTTATCAGGGTCGCGTAGAAAAGATGAATGATGATGGTAATCGTTCCATGGGATTTCATATGAAGTCATGAACTACATGATACTTTCATCAGTTGGAAACATATAGTTGAAAGAATTAGGAGTGAAACTAGTTCTAACCAAGGTAAAGGAGAATAATCATGGTTCATCACATTCACTCGATCAATATCAGAAGATGAAGGGTCGAAAAATGATTTTACTGTCTGATAAGCCGATTCAAAAGGTCCCTAAGGAATTTCATTTCCATAGGAGGCTAATTCAGACTATAAAGGCACTATCCATGGATCAAAAGATTCCATAGTGCTTGATGTAATCACAAAGGTTCCCATCAGTGATGAGTCTTTGAGAAAAACAACACCAATATCCTCATAAAGAGTATTCATTTTTTTGACAAAAGGTATGCTACCCATAGAGTTAGTGTCTGAAGTGTAGTAAGAGAACTAGTCTACTTTGACAATTTTCCCTTTGTGAGGAAATTATATCATTTGAAAAACTAATGAGACCACTGCTAACATCACGTACGTCCAACTTTGACCAAGCAAAAGGTTGTAATCCAGTTGAGCATCAACAACTTCAAATTTGATCACGATCATTTTACCCTCTAGATCTATGGGAAAATCATTCAAGATCCCATAAGGACAAAAACCTATTCCATCAAAGGTTTTTAGAGTGGTCAGTGACTTATTGATGGTTGGAGAACCAAAATATTTCCAGCAAGCAATTGACATAATGCATGTATCAGCTCCTTCGATAACAACTATTCAAAATACTCATCTAGTTTTAACAAAAACTAGAATCTAGAATGTCGGTTTATGAGGGAGTCTTGGGATATGACTCTCAAGGTCAAAGATAATTAGGTTAGAATCCTACCGATAAATAGCTCCTATGATTGACAGTAAAATCTTTCGTTGTGCCAAGCATGTTTGCAGCACCTCTAGATCTGACATTGCAGAAGGAGACATAGCCAAGTCTTCAACAATGTTATAATTTTCTGCAGCTCTAGCATGTGGGTTGAAAGTTGATTTCTGAATCAAACCTTTGGGAGGTAGTCGGATCATCATGTTAGGATTTGGTTTCTCGATCTATAAAGGTTAGGAAGGAGGAGAAGGAATTGAATTAGAAGGTTGACCAAATGAACTAGCCTCATTTCCATTGTCAATAGGGCCCTTAGACCAATAATATTTGGATCTAGTAGCTACCATAAAAAATTTTGAAGACATCATCATGATATCTTGCAATGTGGAAGAGGGATATTTGTTATGAGAAACCATTTTCCTATCTTGAGAACGAAATGGAGCTTCAAAATAGTGGGAGTTGTATAACCTTTAATGAATTTGGAAACCTTTGCCCAATGTAGGAATTCCTTTGTATAATGATTCTCATTGCAAATAAGGCAAGGATAGTGAAGTTTTCATTTTTCGTCAGTAGGCTCAATTTTAGCAGATTTCTCTTTCGAAGAAGCATTCTTTTTCGATTTACCCTTCCCATTTTTTTTACCTCTGGTTTATATTGACTTGCTAGTAGATGATTCTACAACATTAATCTCATAAATAGTTTCTAGAGAAAGGCTTTCAAATGGTGTATCCTGTATGGAAAAGGTCTGAGTACTTTTAGAAATTTTATTTTCCCCTTATATTGTTGGCTAACAAAACCTATTATACCATCAGTGACATTAGATCCTATAGGAGACATAGTTATTGGTTCACTCATACGGCGTGGTAAATTCGTGATTTTCTCGTACAATGTGCCAAATTGAGTGTAGACCAAGTCTAAATACTGGGCATGAGAAATCACCTGCGCTTTCATGAGGACACCCCCCTTAGAAACATCCTCGGTAGCAACAGGAAGAAGTGACTTCGTAAACCACTGAGCTAAAGTCTGATCTGGAATAAAAACTTTGAATAAGCAAATTATATGTCTCCATTCATGGATATGATCAATAATGTGAGTCAATTTTGACCATTTTAAAGAAGTCAGTAGTTCATTACCAGTATCATAACGGATTGGTAATTAAAAGAGGGTTAAAAATGTTGTTTCCATGGAGTTAAATTTATGGAAAGAGGCACAAGGTAGCTCAATGCACTATTTGGATGTCGAACCGATTAAATTCCATTGGAAAATGTGAAGACAGAAGGAATCATTGATTAAAGGATTTGACGCACACCAAATATTATATGCCATCACATGATTTGATGGGTCTTCTCCCAATTTTCCTTCAAATTTGGGTATGTCATTTGGTAACTTGGTAGGAATTGTTGGCCAATAAGGATAATAATAAATAGGATCATTAGTTAAACAAAATAAATCTATTAAATCTAGGGTTGCAATAAACCATAACTATTGGATAAGATCTTACGGTAAAGTTTGATAACCTTGCGGGTTAAGACCAACCCCTGAAGGAGGATACCTAGGATATCCTAGAATAGCTTGTGTAGTTTGAATTAGAATTCTACCAAGGTAACCAATGTGAACCATGCTAGGTTGAGGTTGAACAGGGACATGATAAGTATGACCAGGGTACGGTTGACTTTGAAAAGGTTGAGCTTGACCCATTTGACCTAAGTAATATTTCCCCTTTACAAGTTGAACATGCAAAGGTTTACCTTGAACAAATTGACTTTGAACAAGTTGACTTTGAATAAACTAACCTTGAAAAGGTGGGTTTTGGAAAGTTTGACCTTGGAAAGGAAGATTTTGAAAAAGTTGTCCTTGAAAAGGTGGAATCTGATATGCTTGACCTTGAAAAGGTAGGATTTGGAAAGCCTGACCTTGAAAAGGTGTTTGCACTGTTCCTACAATGGGTTTCTTGATAGGAATCTGTGGTATAAACTGGACCTTAGGGACAGATTGATAAGGAGAAGCCTGTGAGATTTCTTGAGTAGATTGAGGAACATATATTTGAGGGGTAATTGGAACAGTCGTTTATGATAATCCTAGAATAAGTGTCTTAGGAGAACTTGGAACTGGCTATGAAACAGTTGTTTGAACAAGTTTTCGTGGAAAACTCTGAACAAGTCATTGAATTAGTTGTTGAACAGGTGTTTAAGGAATTCCTTGGATAGGTTGTTGGACAATTGTTTGAGGAATCCCCTGAATAGACTACTGGACAGGAACGACAATACTTGGAATAGGTATTTGAGGAATATTTTGTCTAGTAGGTTGCACGGGTTAATAAAGTGGCACTGATGGAGAAACTAGACCATACTATTGAGTAAAAGTAGGATTCCAAATAGGTTACATCCCAGGATAAGGAGTAATGTTAAGAAACTAGTTCACAAAAAGATAGAAAAGATAGATCAATGACTTTAGAATCAGCCTCTTCGAGGGGGAAACCTCCTTTACATTACACAAATGAACATTTCTTGGATGATACAAATGAAAAAACCTACTTTCTATATATAGGAGTTTAAGGGGTCACAATATAATCAAATCTGACATAATAATAATAATATGTTAAACACACATGGGCAGCAATAACAATATGAAAGATAATCAGGAGAGTACAATTTTTATTAACAAGAGATATACATTTATAGTATATTATGTGACCATTGGGTTTCACATCCCAAGGTCCCTTGGACTCCTTTTGTCCATTCGGCTTCCACACTAACCCATTGAGGATTAGGTGTCCAACATTCCCCCCCTTAATCCAAAGGGTTATGTATGCATCCAAGAAGAGAGTTGTAATAAAAAATGTGCAAAAAATGCATGGCAGCACTAAGCTGAATGTGCTCTCTGAATTGTTGGTATAAAGGGCAGTGGTTTAAGGATGACCACCAACACTGGAACGCTTAGTGCAGTTCCTGGAACTCTTCCAAAACTGGCAAGAAGTTGAAGTCTTTTGCTAGAGGAAGTGCTCCTATTGATTTTAAGAGGGAAACCTTTAACCAATAAAGGGAGGTCTCAACCTGCATAAAAGGGAGAACTTCAACCTGAAAAGGGAAGTCTCATCCTGCGATGGTTTAAGGATGACCAACAACTCTGGAATGCTTAATGCAATTCCTGGAACTCTTCCAAAACTGGCAAGAAGCAGGAGTCTTCTACTAGAGGAAGTGTTCTCAATTTTGTTCTTGGAATTCTTCCGAAACTGGCAAGAAGCTAAAGTCTTCTGCTAGAGGAAGTGTCCCAGATTTCCAACTGAAGGCATGTTCATGGGCATATTTGTTTCTGACTACAACTCTGAAACTAGTGTGGCAGGTTGTGGCTTAGGCTCGCTTGATGTGACTTTGAATCTTGTAGATGACCATCATTTCCCCCCCTGTCAGATACAAGGTGAGATGATGGAGAAAACTCAACTGCAAGACTGTTCAATACTCTAGAGCAAGTTTTGACATGTGTTTGGAATATCTTCTTGGTTTTTGATGCCCATTGCCAAGAAGCGATCCATCCAAGATGAATCTTTGTTCTTGCAGGACGTTTATTTCTAAAGCATCTGTGTGAAGAATGACTAGTTTTATGACAATGCTTACATGGATGAAGATCAAAACAATGATCTTTCAAATGGCCAACTCAGTAACAGTGTTGGCATTTCACAATTTGTTGTTGTTGTTGTTGTGGAAGAGGAGCAGAATCTGGAACAGCTGGATGTGAGCTGTCATGAATGAATCCAGCACTCTGAAACTGAATGGGCTTTGAGTAGTCTGGAATATGAAAGGACAAGTCCTTGTCATATCCAAGACCAGTTCTGTGCTTGTTGTGGACAAGATGTTCCCAAGGTCTGATGATGGGCTTGGGAAGTGTAGACTGAGTTTCTGCATCTGTATGTACAACTGCTGCTTTATTTGAATGAACTGTAACATTATTGACTTACTGCTGATGGGTGGTTGTCTCAATGTTTTGAATAGAAACATGTCCAGAATGATGATTCCTCTGTTTTAATTCTTCTTGCTGAAGCTGAGATTCAAGTTGTAAAAAGTCAATCTTTTCATGTACATCTTGTAAACAACTATGAATATCGGTGAGAAAATCCTTGCTGATTTTGACTGTATTATCCATAGTAGAGAGTATTAGATTGTTCACTAACTCTAATATTGCACCAATTGGAGCCATTCTTAACCTCAAAAAATAGTAAAACAATGAGGAAAATATGGACACCAATTGCTCTTTTATATAAACTTATGGCAACAACTTCAAATCAATCAGCTTGCAATAGATTCAACACACAAAGAATGGTGATATCCGGAAAACAGACTCCTCATTCAAAAATGATTTTTCTTCAATTCACCTGAGAATTTAACTTCCAACAAAGCTACAAGCAATTTAGGCCTCAAAAAGATATTTTCCTGTACCAGCCTTGAATCCAAGGGAACTTGTCCTAGCAACAACTTCAATCTAGTTCAATAAAAATCTCTGATATGAACAACCTTTAAGAAAATACACCAATTTGATCTACAAAGGATAGTCTTAGCTTGAAACAATTTCCACTGAACTCCTAAATAATGCCAAATTGCTGCAACTTTAAAGAATATAAATAGTCCCCAATTCTTATGAACATTGAACTCTGTCATTCCCAAAAATCCCCCAGCATAATCTGTTTCAAAGCAGAAATGATGGCTATAAAGAAGAAATACCCTTGTGGATTATCTTCCTTTCGAATGCAAGTATCGAAATTAATAAAATAATTATCTGAAGTACCTACACCAACACTTCTTCAGATATATCCAAGTTAGGAGACAAACGAACTTTTGAAGATTCACACACCTTCTTGCTCAACAGGTTGGAAAGATTCCCTCAATATAAAAATTTACGATGAGCAGATGCAAAGTTTATTTGGGATTGGTTCTAGTTCTGCTTTTGACATTGCAATCCACAGCCACATGGAAGAATTCATAGTTGATTATGTAACAATTGTAGACATGCAAAATTTCAAACAAATTAACTAAAGGATCAGTACACCACAAGAATAGATCCTCAACCCCCCTTAACTATTTATCTACTTCAATTTACTAGGAGAAGCATGAAACACGTCCACTACACTACAGAAAGTATCCTAATCCAACCAATATTCAAAAGGCATGGAAACCAGCCCATTCTCAAAGGCTTCATAGCATCATTACGATGCTTCAACATTATGCCTTGTTTGCGATGTTGTTAGAAAGCCAATCCAAACCTTCATACAGTCCTTCACCAGAAGTAGCATAGGTACTCTGGATATACCAATGATGTTGACGCAAAGAATGTAGGCTAAGCTTATCAGTTATCTTAGCAACATTCATTGCATTGGGAAGATCCTGCTTGTTTGCAAATACGAGGAGAACAACATCTCGCAACTCATCCTCATTTAGCATCCTATGCAATTCGTCTCTTGCTTCAACAACACGGTCCCTGTCATTACTATCAATCACAAATATAAGACCCTGGGTATTCAATTGGCAATTGAATCGATTTGCATCATTCGAACTGGTTCTGTTTATAAAACCCATAATTAACTTCTTCCATTACATTAACCATTGAAATCAATATTCATACCATCTAAACATATTTGGATTTTAATTCAACGGATTCAGTATCCTCTCTACATGATTTCTTCTGCAGCGTAACAGCAGTTCAATCTTATTGGATGACAACGCGACGTTTACCGGAGAAAAGACTGCAGGCCCAAACGCCAATTCTGCGAGAGGATTCGAAGTAATAGACAACATCAAAACCCAAGTGGAGGCAACCAAGTGTAACAGTAGGAAATACCAAGTGTTTATCAAATAGTGGGAGCTGGGCGTTCATCAAACAGTTCTGATACCAAAACTTTCTTCTAGGCATTCATCAAACGGTTCTGATATCAAAACGTTCTTCTGGGCGTTAATAACAATATGAAATACCAATGGGCAGCGTAACGCACCATTCAACCCACCATTCAAATGGTTCTGATACCAATGGGAAGTGTTACGCACCATTCAACCCACGTATGCAGGGGTTACACTAACCATGAGCAGCACAGATTCTAGAAATAGTTCAATGTAGCATGATTCACGATTTTTGAGTGCAGAGGCAAAGTTCAACCACACTTTAATGGTCAGTGTTTAATTGATGCGGATTAAAGAGGCATCATTGTTTAAATGCACATAATGCAGCACAACCAACGCTATTCAATAAATGTGATTCAACGATTTTTATATGCCATATAAAAACTTCAACGCATGTACCAATCTCAGGCTACCAGTTCAATGACTTCCAACGAATTTTGCAATGATTGGCCATAAAAAAACACTCACTGAAACATTTTATCAAACACAGTCATGCTCCCATTACAACGTTCACTTTAGGCATCATTCACCATGGTTCTCAGCAGAGTTTCAAGAATTGCATCCTTCGGCGCAACCTTCAAATATACTCATGATACCACCAACGCTGCTCCAAGATTGTTTTCTACATCTCAGCTGAAACACAAGTCGACTTTTGAAAACTCCCCTCTGCACATCTTCATTAAACAATTACTGTTTCATCGATTCAGGACAGACAGAATCCTGACAAATTCTGCGTCTAGATCAACCTCTGCACATCGATTAATCAGTGCTAAAACAAATTAAATTGCTTTAATTCATGACTTTGTCAGATGTAATTCTTCAGTACTCGACTTTACCAAGCAACTCCAGGTGTGAATTCACTGCATAATGCTCACAAACAAAAATCAACCCAACAAATCTCGTCTTCCTGTTATGAAATTCGATTGCACAAAAATCGATTTATTAACCTCAACAACGTTGTCATTTAATTTAATTTTGATTGCCCATTTCATGCAATTCAACCAACTTCAAATGCCTTTTCTCAACATGTGCAAAAAAAGTCGATATGAGAAGAGCTTACAATATTTTAATACAAATATCACTCATCATCCAAGAAGACAAAACATACTTCGATTACAAAATTCCTCTCATAGGCACACACAGCAAATTGTTGCTAACGTTTGAAGAGCATACATAACAATTCTTCTCTTATAAACCAGCAAATTAAATACTAGAAAATTCATCATTTCAACTCTTAACACAGAAATTGACCCATACACAAATCGACCAAGTTAAAGCTCATAACTCAAATCCAACACTTTCATAAAACAAATGGTTCAAATAAATTATGCAGGGCAGGAGTACGCCCGCTCTGATACCATGTTAAACACACATGGGCAGCAAGAACAATATGAAAGATAATCAGGAGAGTACAATTTTTATTAACAAATGATTCATTTATAGTACATTATGTGACCATTGGGTTTCACATCCCAAGGTCTCTTGGACTCCTTTTGTCCATTCGGCTTCCACACTAACCCATTGAGGATTAGGTGTCCAACATAATATAAGGGCACAACAATAACAATAGTGGGCTTCTATGGGGCATAATAATAACAATATAGGGACAATAGGGGCACAAAAATAACAATAAGGGTTACAATGACAATAGTAATGGGGCAATCACTAGTATTATAGGGACCTAATATGCCCCTCTCCTTCAAAAAATTGTTGTCCTCAACAATTGAGTAGTTTTGGATGCTTCTGTATAAAATTCTCATCCTCCCATGTGGAATCTTCAACAGGTAAGTTCTTCCACTTAAAAAGACACTCTGAAACCGATCGATTTCGTAGCTGTCAAGTTCTTGTTTCTATGACTGCGCCAATTTCCAATATTATTTTTCCTTCCTTGTCAATTTCTGGCAATATTATTTGAATTGGGAGCTTGTCGCCAATAAAATTATTTAAGCATGAAACATGGAAAACTAGGTGCACTCGGGAAGCTGTAGGAAGCTCCAATTTGTATTCCATAGTACCAATATTTTGCAACACCTTGTATGGACCATAATACTTTGGTGATATTTTATTATCATTCTTAGCTTGCTTGAGGGACATTTGTTTATATGGTTATATCCATAGAAATACCAAGTCACCTACATCAAAACTTCTTTCTTTGCGATGTTGATTTTCCTGTTGTTTCATTCTATTCTGTGCCAAAGTTAGGTTATCCTTTAAGAGTTGGAGAACTTGATTTTGATGCTTGATGTGATCTTCCACTGCTTTAACCTTAGAATTTCCTCTTAAATATGATGTGATGGATGGTGGGTGATATCCATAAAGTGCCATAAATGGGGTCATTTTTGCTGTAGTATGGAAGGAAGTGTTATACCACCATTCAGCCAGAGGCCACCATTTGACCCATTGTGTCTGTTTATCAGATACAAAGCAACGAAGATATCCTTCCAAACATTTGTTTACTATCTCAGTTTGCCCATCAGATTGAGGATGATAAGATGAACTATGAGCTAACTAAATACCAAGACAAGAAAATAATTCTGTCCAAAAATTTCCAGTGAAAATGGGATCTCTGTCACTTACAATAATCTTTGGGTTTCCATGTAGCTTTTGAATTGTTTCCATAAATGCAGTATCAACTGTACTGGATTTAAATGGATGTGATAATGCACAAAAATGTGCATACTTGGTAAGTCTGTCAACTACCACCATGATGACACTCTTTCCTTCAGACTTGGGTAAACCTGTGAGAAAATCCATTGAAACCTCCTCCCAACGTTGGCTTGGAATGGATAAAGGTTGTAATAGACCTAGGGTCTTAATTGTTTCAACTTTATTTTGTTGGAAAACCAAGCATTCTACCACAAACTTTTGAATATCCGATTTAAGGCCAACCCAAAAAAATTCCTTCTTAACCCTGTGGTATGTTTTTAAAAATCCTGAGTGCCCTCCTAAGGGAGAAGTGTGCAATTCCATAAGAATTTTTTGTTTGAGTGGGGAATTCTTACAGAGGTATAAGCGATATTTGTACCATAACGAATCATTGTTCCAGTATCAGATGTATTGGAATCTTGTTGTAACTTTCGAATAAGTGCCCCCACTTCTTCATCATTCTTCCATTCCTCCCTTGCTTCGTTTATCCAATCTGGTTGGATAATAGAAATGGTGCACAACAGTGCTTCCACATCCTCATCCTTTCTTGAGAGTGCATCTGCCACAACATTTTGCTTCCCTTTTTTGTACATGATTTCAAAGTCATAACCCAACATCTTTGTGACCCATTTTTGTTGCTCTTCAGAGCATAATCTTTGTTCTAAAAAGTATTTAAGGCTATCATGATCTGTTTTTACCTTGAAGTGTCTTCCCATTAGGTAGGGTCGCATTTCTTAAGTGCATGTAGTATTGCCAACATTTCCTTCTCATAAATAGCTTTGTGTAAATACTTTCCCTTGATTGGACGACTTTCGAAAGCAATGGGCCTTTCATCTTGCATTAAAACAACACCAATTCCATTTCCTGAAGCATCACATTCCACAATAAAGGTTTTTGTGAAGTCCGGTGTAGCTAAGACTGGTGGTTGGCACATTGTTTAAGATGTTTGAAGGCCTTTATTTCTTCTGGAGTCCATGAAAATGCATCTTTCTTCAATAATGTTGTTAAAGGTGTTGTTATTCTCCCATAATTCTTAACAAACTTGTGATAATACCCTGTCAATCCAAGAAATCCTCGCAAATGCTTTATGGATGTGGGGATTTTCCATTCCTTAATGGCTTTAATTTTGCTAGGGTCTACCTTAACACCTTCATGAGATATAATATGACCTAGATATTCCACCTCTTGTACTCCAAAGAAACATTTGGAGATTTTTACATATAATTGTTTCTCCTCCAATAGTTTGAGCACCTTGTCAATGTGTTGAACATGATCCCTCCAAGACTTGTTGTAGATTAGTATATCATCAAAAAATACTAACACAAATTTTCTACGGAAGGGTTTGAAAATGGAATTCATCAAAACTTGAAATGTTGAAGGTGCATTGGTAAGGCCAAAAGGCATGACCAAAAATTCATAATGACCCTCGTAATTTCTAAATGCTATTTTCAGAATGTATTCAGTCTTCATTCTGATTTGATGATATTGTGAACGAAGATCCAACTTAGTGAAGTAAACCGATCCATGCAATTCATCCAATAATTCATTAATGACAGGGATGGGAAATTTATCTTTAATAGTGAGCTTGTTGAGCTCCCTATAATTTGGACACATGCACCATGATCTATTCTTATTGTGAACCAATACTACTAGAGTAGATAAATAACTTTGACTGGGTTAAATTATACCAGCCTCTAGCATTTCTGCAACCATACGTTCAATTTCACTCTTTTGGGCCTAGGGATAGTTGTACAGCATGATATTTGGAGGAACACTTCCTGGAAACAAATTAATTGCATGATCATGATCATGAATAGGTGGGAGGCCTCTGGGAGTCTCAAATACCTTGGAATGATTGTCCAAGACTTTTTGGAGATCTGGAGAAATAGATGATTTGGATGTGGGAACCTCTAGTGAACATAATTGTGCAATACGCCTTACTATTCCTTCTTTAGATGTTTTGTCATACTGTTAGAGCTGATTATTTTTCTCGATTTCCCTATAATACCCCTTAGTTCAACTTACTTTCCTTCTGCACAAAATTTTATGAAAAGTTATTGAAAATTAAAAGCTATTGTACCCAAATATTGTAGCCATTGGACTCCTAGTACAACATCAACACCACCCACTGGAATGGAAAGCATTGGACTATTCAATACATATTCTCCCATGGATAGCTTGATATTATGGCACTTTCTAAAGCAATTTATGGTTCCTCCACTTGCAACTATCACTTGACACTTTGGTGCTGGATATAGGAAGCAATTCAATTCTTTGGCTATCTTACAATGAATAAAATTATGGGTACTTCCCGAATCAATCAACATTATTACCTTTTTCTTCTTCATATGTCCTTCTATCTTGATAGTTTGAGGAGTGGTAATTCCAACCAATGCATTACAAGATATGGTCGGGTTCATTTCTTCTTTATCTAAGG
>APFE031178522.1:144815-157299 GCA_000404065.3 Pinus taeda | reverse complement strand
TAATGTAAGGCACAATAATAACAATAGTGGGCTTCTATGGGGCACAATAGTAAAAATATGGGCACTACATGGGTACATCAATATAATAAGTGGGTTGTACTAATAACAATAAGGGGTTACACTAGTAGCATAGGGGCCTAACACGAAATCTCTGTATCGCTTGAAAAATTGTGAGAGCTAGCTTTTCAACATAGGAGTACTTGGTATCTGTATCATTTAAGTTTCGACTTAAATAATAGATAGGATGTTCAATTCCATTGTCTTCTTGAACTAAAACCATTGTTATGGTCGTATCTGCTGCAGCCAGATATAGGCTAAAGTCTTTTTGATAATCAGGAGCATACATTAATGATGCTTTTATTAGAGATTCCTTTAAAGCATCAAAGGAAGCTTGCGTGACCTGATCCCAGATGAAGGGTACTTCTTTTTTCAACAGATGAGTATAACCTTTAGCAAGTTTGGCGTAATTTGGAATGAACCTCCTCGAAAAGTTTTCTTTCCCTTGGAGTTTCTGAATCTGAAGCAAATTTCAAGGTGGAGGCAAATAAATGATTTCCTAGACCTTACAAGGGTCGAGACAAATCCCATCTTTCGAAACTACAAAGCCAAGTAAACGACATAACTGACACAAAACACACATTTTTGTGGATTGAGTCATATCTTGTAGTGTCGGCAACGTAGAAATATCGCTCTCAAATGCTACAGATGATCGGTCCGCTTTCGTGAATGAGCCGGAAGATCGTCGAGATATGGTTGAACAATGTTCTTGATGTCATGGAAGGCATAATTCATTGTCCTCTGAAAGGTGGCTCCTGTGTTCTTTAAACCAAAAGGTAGCTTGCGGTAAGCGAATGTGCCCCACGGACAAATAAATGCAGTCTTTGATTGGTCCTGTGGGTGGATATTTATTTGATTATACCCTGAAAATCCATCCATAAATGAAAATATTTCACATCCGATGCATTCATCAATTATCTGGTCAATGAAGGGTGTAGGGTAGTTTTCCTTTTGATAAGCTTGATTTACATCCCTATAATCGACGCACACTCTTATCGTTCCTTGCTTTTTCTTTACAGGAATAATATTTGATACCCAATCGGTTAGAGGAACGGGGTAAATGAAACCAGCATGGAGAAGTTTTTCAACTTCCGTCTTGATGGTAGCGGCTTTCTTGGGGTGCACCTGCCAAAGCCATTGTCGTACTAGTTTGACATCTAGATACATCTTAATTTCGTGTTCAACTATACTCGAGTCGATGCCTGGAATTTCTTCATATGACCAAGCAAAGACATCTTTGAACTCACGAAAGAGAACGTAATATATTTCCAGTTCTGTAGGAGAACAAGATTTTCTGACATGAATATTCCCTACAACATTTGGGTTAGTCGACATATTTATGGTGATAGTTTCTTCAATATTGGACAAGTTTCACTCGGAATCCACCGTATTTACAAAATTCGATAGGAAATCAAATACTGAAGGATGATCAAGGTCACTGGAATAATCTTCTTTATAATCTGGAAGATGGGAATGATGGTGGTAATCTTCCCACGGTGCCTCGTCAATCATCATTGACTAAAAAATTCCTTTGTCTGTAGAATGTACATGCGACCAAGGATCTGAAGGGGTACCATATTCCTTAGACCTATCTATCCAAACGCTTGATGAGCGTTGATTTAGGTTCGCCTCCCATGCCGAAAACATTGATTTCTACAATATTTCTATTGGGCTTGGAGGCAAAACCTTGCGATGATCCATGCTAACATCGTGATCAGATATCTTCTGAATGGAAGACACCATATTGTAGGTTCCCACCGTGGCCACTTCCGCCAGATTATTTGGTGGTGATAGGGCAAAAGTACCCAACAATGTCGGGTCTTTTAGTAGGCCTACTCCGATATTTTGAAGCGACTGAGAGCTCCCGTGGATCATCGGAATGCTTCTTGTAACTTGTGAACTATTAGGGAGAAATGTTTGTTGGTCGACGATTGTAATTCCTCCTTGGATAGGAAATGCAACCTTTCTGAAGTATTTCGACACAACAACTACCATAGCATATATCCAGGGCCTTCCTAGTAGGATGTTGTAATCTAGGTTTCCCTCGATAAATTCAACATCAATTTCTACTGTCTTGCCCCCCCAGTTCGACTTGCAAGTTACTTAAAATCCCGTATGGAGTGTATGTTCATCCATCAAATGCTTTCAACATTGTTGACGATCGTGGCAAGGGTGGTGAGCCCAAGGTTTTCTAGCAACTCATCGACATAATACATGTAGATGCTCCCTCATCGATAATCGTTCGATGAATAGTTTTGTTGAGGGCTTTCACTTGAATAAGGAAATCAAGTTGAGCTGGTAACTGAGGGCCATATCCTTTATGATTAAAGGTCACAAGATTGGAATCCGCTGGGTCAATCCCACTTATTGCTGATAATAGAGCCTACTTTTGGGAGGGGCAATTTCGTAGTGCCTCAAGTGTCGACATAGCAGACGGCGATTGGGCCAGGTCCTCTACTATCTTATAATTCTATGCTACTCTGGCACAAGGCTTAAATGTAAATTTTTGTACTACTCCCTTTGGCATCTTTATCGTTAGCTCAGGAATGATGGGTGGCACAACTTTGGTTGAAATTGTTGTCGAACTATTAGGTTGATCAGTAGCCTTGTTGTTCGACAGCTGTGGATTTTCGTAATCTTTATTCCTTGTCGATATCAAAGCATCATTTTGCTATTTCGAAATGGAAAACATGAGCACTTGGGATGGGGAAGCATTGTCACTAGCAAAAAAATTGGTTCCTGGATTTGGAAATGGATTAGTCAATACCGCTGAGGTTTTTGAATTCTTTAAGAGTTTCCTAAGCTCAACTTTATGTGGACAATCTTTCGTCCAATGATCCTCATCACATATAAAGCATGGATGATTTGGTTTCCTTTCTCCAGAAGGGTTTGCAGAAGATTTTTCAGGAGATGACTCCTCCTGTTTCTTCTTTTTCCCTTTCTTTTTCTTCTTGCCCCTGGGTTGCTTCGGTTCTTTGCCTTTGTCAGTTGACACAGAATTTACTTCCAAGGCGAGAAGTTCTTCATTTGCATTTTGACTAGAAACTGTACGAGATTTCTTCGATGTAGCCTTTACGGTTTTCATGCTAGTCGTACCTATCACACCATCACCTGCATGAGAGTGTTTGTTTGATTTAGGAGGAGGAGGAATGGAAAATTCTGGTCTAGGATCATTAAGGATTTTGTCATAGAGCATGCCATACTGAGTATAGATCAAGTCTAGATAGTGATCATGAGCAATGACTTGCTCTACAGTGACGACCCCTCCCTTTGCCACATCTTCTATGATAGAAGGTAACAATGACTTAATAAACCATTCAACTAATAGCTAATCAGGAACATATTTTTTTACCATTCTGAGACGACGCCACCACTCATGGATATGATCAGATATGTGAGTGGTTGTCGTCTGTTTGAAATTGGTAAGAAGCTTTGCTCCTGTTTTGTACCTTATGGGTAACTGAAAATGGGTTAAAAAGGTTGTGGCAAGGGTGTTGAAGTTATCAAATGAAGCTCTAGGCAATTCAATGTACCATTTTGCTGCCAGACTAGTTAACGTTCACTGAAAAAGGTGAAGACTAATTGAATCATCATTTAGAGCTTTGGATGAACACCACAGATGAAAGGTCATCACATGATTCAATGGGTCTTCACCCGGATTTCCATTAAATTTAGGAATATCTGATGGAAGGTTATGAGGAATCACCGGCCACCAAGGGGCATAAGCAATTGGATCATTTGTTACCTGATTTAGATCCAGTAACTCTAAAGTCGCCATAAACGGTAACTGTTGATTCAGGTTCGGCTAAGCATACCCAGGATAAGATGGGATTGCTTGAGCAGTGGGTCTTTTCATACCAGCATAGTGCATTTGATGCTGATAAATTTGGTAAGGTTGATGGGCATAACTACTATGAAATGATTGATGTTGTCCATTTTGAATATACGGCTGCCCATTACTTGAAAAGATTTGTTGCTCAGATCCTTGGTAAACTTGTTGGAATTGCGGTTGTTGATATTGCACCAACCATGGTTGTGAAACCATTTTTTGTTGTCCAATACTGGCTATTTGACCAAGATGAGGGGTAATAGTACCCATTTGAACTGGGTCGCTCTGGTTAGGGAGCCACTAATCAGTGATTGCGGCTGTGTTGTGGAGACAGGAGGTTGTTGTATTACGACCTGAGAAACTTGAGGTTGGCATACAATAGAAAATGCTTGTACTTTCGAAACTGTCACAATGGCCAGTGTAGTGGGGATATTTGACATAGGTAGGCTTTGTTGCATTGAGTATACAACTCTTGGTTGTTGAGGCAGTATTGGCACCCAACCGCTGGATGTAATTCCAGCATGACCCGAATTCTATTGCAAACTCCCATATGGTTGTTCTCCCGAAGGAAACAATGAAAGGGCATACTGCCCCCCATATGGTGGCAATCTAGTGCTCAAAGGAATGATTGGCCTTTGGGGACAGGACTGCCCAAATTGATACTATTGTGAAGGATCAATTTGTTGAGACTCAACATAAGATATTCCAGATATTATTCCGAACGAACAAACGGGAACAGACCATACTGTCAAAACAGTCCCTGGATGGACTCCATCTATCGGTTGAGAGCTAGTTGGGATAGATGGTACACCGAAAAACATTATTGGAGTAGCAGTAGGTAGTTCTGTTGCTGCTACGTCAGATGACACAGTCCTAGATGTTGATGGTTGTTCAGACATATCTAGTCTATCCAAGATATTTCCTAGAGATTCTACAGGAACTTGCAATGAACGGAGACTAAATTCTGATGAAGAAGGATATAGGGTGATACCGGCTCAAAAATGCAATGGAGTACTCAACAGAGGATCCTCCACAATCTCTTCTATATCAATCAATCCAGGTGGGAAAGGTAGACCGTCAGGTCCATAAAATATTTTTGGTGCTGAAGAAGGTATAGACTCTGCAGCGACAGTTGTTGGAGGGGTAACACCTTTTGAATCAGCTGTAGATGTAGCCAGTTCAGGAATAGAAGCGTTTACCGTTACACTAGGATCAGTTCTAATGTCCTCTTGTGGCCGTAGAACTTCTTCTGTAAAGGCAGGGGTACCAGAGATGGTTGGAGTAATCAGAGTCCCTGAGGATGTTGGAACACAAGTTCCAAGCAAACCAAGGGACTTTGATTTGGTTGAACGAGTTTGCTTTGTCCGGAATAGTTTTGTTTCTGGAGTCAAAGATAGTTGACTCGTTAATCTCTGCGAACGATGGGGTTTTGATTGACTTGATTCCACGATTGCAGATTACTTGATCAACTCAAAATAAGGGGGAAAAGTGATTCCGAATTTAATGAATTGTAGACGCTTTGACACAACTTGCTTTTTCAATTTTTAAGAGTCAAGAAAAAGCTAAAGATGAATCTAGTCACCTTCGATTTTTAATGAGCCTGAAGTGACAAGTGCTCAGATGGACCTTTTCCTTTGAGGAGTTTGAAAACAAACGAAAGAGACTACTCTGGAAATCTAGACAAAGGGATTACTAAACCAATTGCAAAACTGCAGAATACTTTTTACGGTACGACAGTCAATCTTCCCAAATGTTGTGTTCAATGCATTGTGATCAATAGGGTGACAAACATGGCTTCCTAAGGATAAAGGATATAGCCTATTGTGGTCTCCCAATATATACTCGACGGTACGTGGGAGCACAATTCTGTACTGGCACTTGTCGTCTCAAAGAGGAGGAATCACCCAACCTACAATGAAAGCGATAGTTACCAGGTTTTACGACGCCAGAATACGTCTCTAGCCTAGACTTCTAAATGTTGTGCGTTAGGTTCCAAAGCGTTTTTATGTTCATTGAATTTATTTTACAGTTGATCTTTCTTAAGAAGTTTGCCTTTCAGGTTCACTGAGTGATGTAGATATACAATTCCTAAAATGCAATCTAAGATGATAAACAATCGTTTAATCTTCTTTTTGCAATGAAAATCCTAGCTACTAAGGAAAGAGAAACGAGATTCTTTCAACATAGACAAGAGAGCACACACTAGATGCACTGTCCTAAATAAAAATCAACAAGCTGTCTAAATGCAAATGCACATGCATGTATTTGTTTTCGCTTTCTTAACGTGTGAATGACAAAAAAATGCTAAGTACAAATTTGAATCATTCTAAGTGACAATACTAACGATTTTCTTTTCAAAAGACCAAAAGGAAGATAATGACGACACTTTGCGATTTTGAATTGAAAACAGCTTTCGACACTTGAAAAAATATTAATTCAAATAAAATACAAGAGTAACAGTGTAATCAACCATCAAGAACAGTAGGACTCTTTTCTTTGATTGAAAATGACACTTGCGACACTTCCAAATCAAAAGACGACAATTTGATTACGCTACTTATTTGTAAAGGAGAACTGTAAATGGCGAACAATACATAAAAAAATTTACAGTTCTTTGTACTATAGAGGCTGAATCATGCAAAGGAAGGGAGTTTCCACAGTGGTATACTGATCACAGACAACAAAACTCTTGAACAAAGCTGAAGAGAGTGAACAAAAAAAAAATCTGGAAGCAGAAGAGGTCTTATCTAATCATCACACTTGTAACACAGGGAAAGAGCAATGCATCTCACATACTACACATGGGAGGTGTGATGCATCCAGATTCCCAAGAGGAGAAGGTGCAATGGTCCAGGGACGAGACTTCAACTTGGTTCTTGGTCACAGTTTGTAGCTTATTTGAGGGATTTAGGCTGAGCTAATGATAGTCAGTAAATGCAAATCATAGGGGCTAATCTAATGAGGCTACTTGAGCCACCACCAGGGAAATTAGGATGTTTACAAATCAATCATTCAGTTTATAAACAAAACATAGAGATAGACTGAAGTAGCATTGATCTACTTTGCACTTTCATAGCAAATGTAGTTTGAAGGCTAGCTAGCTTGACTTCAGGCTTTGTTTGTAAGTTTATAAAGCAAACAAATATAGACAAGCAAACAAGTTATTTTCTCCCTAGTGGAGTCGCCATTTTGTTGTCAGAAAATCTAGTGTCTATTCAGCGCTGCTAGTCCCACTAAGATGGGTAGATATCTTAGAAAGAAATAGATTAAAGTTGTTTTCGTTTTCCTTTATGAGAAGTAGATAGGAGAGGAGCAAAGAATACCAACCTCAATCTTTCGCTCAGTTCATTGCTTGTTCCTTCTCCTCTCTGACAGATCTTTTCCACTCTTTCCTTGACCACTCCACTTGAAAGAGAACCTGTAAAGTCAAAGCAGCATAATACCTTCAAAGTGTAGAGATCTACCATCATAAACAATATAGGACCAGATATATATTGACCACACAAATGCACATATTATCAGACATACAAGAATGTGGAGGAAAACTTGAATAGCTTTATTGATGTAAGGATTAGAAGAGAGGACTACAACCCATTGATCTGACCCAACATCATCCTCCCAGCATGAAAGCCCTTCTTCACCTCATGAAAAGCTTAGATCACCCAACACTATGATATTCCACCAGGAAACCAATAACACTTCCTTACAAGATACAAGATTCCAGCCTTTCTGGATCTCTGGGATGAGGGATCCATATATAGATGATTGCAGGGGGGTGAGTTAGCTTCTGGGATTTTTATTAGTTTTCTTGTCTCTGATAGTTCTTGATTCCACTTGGAGATTGATGATCACTTACTCATCTCTGGGCGAATTCAGAGAGGCAAGTGTCACAAGAGAAGTTTCTGGAAGATTCCATGATCATCCACCTTGCAAACTGCCTCTGCCATTTGTCTGCTCTCGCCCATCACACCCTATAGAAGGGATTTTTAGCATGCATCACACTTTTTTCACTGAGAAAGTGAGATGCATCGCACCCTTAGCACTGAGCAATTTGTATGGTCTAGTTATGACCAGTTCTGAGCATTTTTCTGTGGAGAACTTCTGGGAGATGATGTAATCAGCTGACCTTGTTCCTTTAGGGCATGAAACAACACTTTTAGGGACTTAGAAGCCCTTGGTTTATGGACATATGTGATTGGGGTTGCAATGCCCAAATATGTATATAACATTTGGTACCATCATGCTCAAACCACATGATCTCCCAAACTTTCTTCTACATGATGTTCTCTACCATCTGGAGTTATGGATAAACTTGTTTTCTATAGTTCACATCCACTATAAAGGACACTCCATACACATGTTTTATGGCAAGGTTAGGTCAAAAAAGCATTAGAAAACTCATTGAAAAATGTAATTAGTATCAGTATTCATAATTGTATTTGATTCATGATGTAATGTATTTGTCAAAACAAAGAAAAATAAATTTTATTATAAAATAAATTGACTTATTAAAGGATGAAATTAATTCTTCGGTCAATGGTTTTTGGGTAAAAGCCTACATTGTAGGATTCTATGGTTTATGGCAAGTGTCCTTGTATTTGTAATTATGAAAAATACCCTTCTGGACTTTGTTTACGAAGAAAGAAATTTATTTTATTGTAAAATAGGTCTTTTAGGTGTCCTCCACTAACTCAGCCTCAACCTAGACAAGTTGGCCTAATTTTGGGATAAAATCTACTGTATAAAGGAAGAAACTTGACCTCATTTGAAGCACATCAATCACAAGTTTGATTTGTAGTAGCTAGAGACAAAAAAGTGTGTGAAATTCAAGGAAGAGGAGGGAAACCCTAGTGAAGGAGAAGAAAGTATTGGTCAAGCATAAGAATTCAAAATTTTCTCTCTTTGTCTTGCATGTGCAAAGTTTTTGGGTTGCTAGAAGGGCTGAAATTGCAGTATTGTAGCTGATTCAAAATTATAGAGTTGTCGGGGCCCGAAATTATGGGTTGAAGTTGGGTTGAAGTTGTTGGACAAGAAGAGACTATAGAAGATTGTCGATTCATCTTAGAAAGCTAAATTGGTGGAGGAGGAAGTTCTTTTGTTTAGGTTTAAGGTCTTTTTCTATCTCAATTTTATTAGTGGAAGAGTTTGACTCGGTTTTCTCCTCGAAAGGGGATTTATCCCTAGTTGAGTGCCTACATCTCATTTCATTTATCTTCATGTTTTTATTTGATCATTTCTTGATGAAAAGAAGATAAATTATAACATCAATAAAATAATAAGAATAAGCGAATATCACAAGTAATTATCAACATACGAGAATCTTTCTGCACTTTTGATTTTCTAACATGGAATCAAATCTAAGGTGAAGAGGGTAGAGAAAGGTAGCTTGAAGATATATTGAAGAAAAGGGATCAAAGGAAGATCATTAAGGAAAAGTATTGTATAAAAAGAGAAACCTACTATTTATATAGAATATGTCAACTACAATTAAGACATAAGACAAGATAGAAGGAGCCTCCAACTACAGGGCATGGAAGAAGATGATAGATATTATTCTCACTAAGCATAAAGATTTGGATCTTGTTCAAGAAAAAGTTAATAAACATACAAATGATGTAAGGAAGGAGAAATTCAGGGAAACCGACATCTTGGCCATGAATCTCATCCTAAATGGAGTAAATTATAATATAATCCCATACATATCCAATATAGATTCCACTCAAGCAATATATGAAGCCATCAACAAGTTATTTAGCATCGAGAACATTGGTCAGATAGCTAACCTCAATAATGAACTGAGGAAAATGAAGATGAAAAAATATGATACTATGTCATCATATTTTGTAAGGATATCTAAAATAATATATGAAATCCAAGCTATAGATGAAGTTTAACCAAAGAAAGAACTTGTGATTGTTGCACTACTAGGTCAACCAAAATTATAAAGCTCATTTTCATGAGGAATTATCAGCTGGAAAGATACATCAAACTTTGAAAAAATGTGGAATGTATGCAGTCAAGAAGAAGGCCACATATCATTAGTAAAAAACAAGGAGGAGGATGAAGAAGACAACACTTCAAATTCCTACTCTTCTCATCATAGGAAAAAGGGAATATACAATAAGTTCAAAGGACCAAAGAATAAGGTCGATGTATCAAATATTGAATGCTACAATTGTCATAAGATGGGACACTACAAAATTAAATGTCTTGACAATCCAATAAATAATATGAGAGAAAGAGAACATGAAAATATTGTCAAGGAAGCTCCACCTAAGAAGAAAAAGACTGAAATATTAGAAGTCAAAGACCTATACTATTAAGTCCTCTATTACATATCCTTCTTAGTCTTGTATTCTAAATGATTTCCTTTATGTTTTGATTTCTAGAATTCGTAGGTCTAATATATCTTTCTAGAACATTTTTGAATTGTTTAAAGCATAGGTATCCCTCAAACGACTAGATTAGGAGGGAGCCTCCACCATTTTTCCAAAAGATAAGTTTCTTGTTCCTTGTTTCCTATTTTATGTTTGGGTTCCTCTTCATATCAAGATTTGTTTGTATTGTGTACAAATAAGATTTTCTTTATATTTTCCTTGGTAGGAAATCTTGCAAAATACACAGAGAATATGTAGGACACTTCAAAGGAAATATTTGATTCATGAAATAAGTTTTGATGCAAAGGAATCCCTTCAATATTGATTCCCCACAAGGTTTGTTAAAGAAAAATTCAAGGTATGTCATAAAATACAAGTTTTGTTACAAGGCTCTCTTCATAGAAAAGGATGATCATTCTCTTTTGAAATTTGATTTACATTACAGACATATTTACGTCTAAGATTTTGAATCATATAAATTGTTGTTAAGGTGATTAATAATTAGATTGAATTTACCCTTGTTATACTATCTCTTGTCATTTGATCATTCTCGTAAAACCCTAACCCTTAGGGTTCACTGTAAAACCCTAGCCTCTTAATGCTAAGGTTATGTCAATGTTGATAATGAAACCCTAGTTTATTTAGGGATTATTAATAAAATCCTGAACATATAATTGATTCCTATACTTTTGAAGTTTAGGGTTTCAGTAATTTCATGGAAAAAAACCCAAGTGCTTTAGGGTTTGTTGTTAATGTCTAAATGAAATCCTATATTTTTAGGGTTTGGTAGGCTTCATTAAGAAAACTTTTGTAATAATATCCTAGAAATGAGAGCCTATGTGTATATTTGTTTGTTTGATCAAAACCCTAGCCTAGTCAAAATCGTTTAATGTATTGATATTGGGTTTACTTAGTAGATATTGATATGAAATGTTAATGCATCCTAGATATGTATATGTGAGCATGCTAATTTAATTTTTGTACTCATGTTTCAGTTTGTGAAGTCTAGGGTTTGTAACATAACCATAGTAAAAAATGATATTCTAGGACATGATTGAATATTGTTTTCAATTATTGATATGGTTTAGCTTTGATGATGAAATCTAGGGCTTGAAACAAATGCTAGTAAAGTATGAGATGTAAACTATAAAAGAATATGTTGAAACCTTAGATGTATAGTACTATGATTGAATTTTTATTGCTAACATCTAGGGCTTTG
Source organism: Pinus taeda (assembly GCA_000404065.3). NCBI lineage: Eukaryota > Viridiplantae > Streptophyta > Pinopsida > Pinales > Pinaceae > Pinus > Pinus taeda. The sequence goes on along the minus strand of APFE031178522.1, from coordinate 145,817 downwards.
TGTATCGAAGATGGAGTCTAGGGTTTATGACAGAACCCTACAAGAAGTTGAAGTCTAGTATGTAAAAATATGTGACCCTTGTTGATTATGAACTTAACTAAGATTAGGTATTTGATGTCTAAAGCCTAAATTTTTTGATGCTTCCATTGTAATGACATGATTTTGATTTAATTGACTTCACATTTTTGTATATTTTTATTTGTTTGTACTTTCTATTAAAGTTTTATAGGTACATAATCTTAAGAAGTTGAAGATGTCCTATTGTCATTGCTATAACGCCCTCCAAAATTTTGGCCTAAATTCAAATTTTGGAGCCTACTTTGACTTTGTATACTATAATTCCAAGTATTAAGAGTCATCACATGTGTATTCTCTAAGTGTTTCAATCCCATTTGTAAGAAATTCAAAGTGTCGTATTTTAGCTAAGGTATCGCACACCAAACAAGTGTGGTTTTGGTGTGTTTCAAGGAATGATATTTGTGTGAATTATTCATGCTTACCATGTAAAATCATTTCTAATGTTTCAAGCACTAACACACAAGTTTCATCATGATTGTCGAAAATTGTATCTTTGGTGTTGCACTTGGTGTAAACCATCGCAAAGTTGTTGCATTAATGAAAGTATGTTATTCATATGTTTTGAGTCCTCCTCATTACGTCATCAAGTAGCCTAAGTGTGTGATCATGTTCAAGTATTGATTTTGCTTAGCCTCATCTCACTAATCCAACACTTGGTAAAAAAACTGGAAAAATACCTGACCAGACCACCTAGCCTCATTCAACCCTCTTGTACTACAAACTTCACAGTCCCATCCCTAAAGAAGGAGCCTTGTCTCTTGGAATTGCATAATGTTCAATATCTACCTCCTAGAATTTGTTATGAAACCAGCTCAAGAAAAGTTAGAAAAGATAGATCAACGCCTTAGAATTCAACCTCTTCGAGGGGGCAACCTCCTTTACATTACATAAATGAACAATTCTTGGATGATACAAATGACAAAA
>APFE031178522.1:106388-116697 GCA_000404065.3 Pinus taeda | reverse complement strand
GACTGAACAATTTGGAGTTTGTCTTGCCTCTTTGGTTTTCTCTTGTTTGCTTGCTTGGATAGCTTTTTGGATTGAATTTCTTGCTGCCTCTTGCTTCCTGGCTTGCCTAAATACTGTAACCTAAGCCCTGGACTGCTTATTTTTCTTTTGAAATTGGCAAACTTCATTAGCGCGTTTTTTGCTTTGATAGTCGCGCTAGTGGCCCTTGTTGCTAACTGACAACCCGCGCCAATCCCTGTCTAGCGCGAGTTACAGCCCGACAGTCGCGCTAGGCCTCTTAGCTTTTGTGTTCGCTTGTTTGCCTGCCTTCTGAGCTTGGATTTACATTTTTCCACGTCTTTTTCAATTGATAGAGTGTGTTTGATCCCTTTTTGACTGGTTCTTAACCTTTGTCCTTCGGGTGTTTGCCTCTTTCCATCGATTTCACACCTCAACCCTAGGGCATCTAGTGGTCGTGTGTGTCGAGCCTTCCATGGGAGTTTTGGGTTTCTTGATTGTCTAGTTAACTTTGTGATTTCTTTTCACATTCGTTCAGTGATTGTTTAAGTGTTTTTGATTGATTTCCGAGTGACTTGCTTTTCTTGCTTGGATTTCATTCTAGCCTTGTTTGAGCTTAGATCACACAGCTCGTACAAGCCTTTGTTTTCCTTTCGACTTAGAGAAATGTTTTAGTGTCTTGGGATTTCATTGTGTCCTCATTGAGTGAATTTTCCTCTTTACTCAGTGTTATTGTCTTTCAAAATTCATTCTAGTGCATTGTGCCTTTGAAAAGAAATCAAATAGTCTCTTTTGCGTTCAATAGTTAATGGAATAGAACTTTTCGTTAATTTGTATTATTGAAAAGAAAAAGTTTTATTTATTTGCCATTAGCTGCATTAGGGTGTTTGATTGATTATGCTCATTTTTTTGATTGAAGATTCTTAACCTTCTCATAGTTAGTATTCATCGAACGAAATGGTATTCTTTGGCATATAGCTTGCATCTAGGAAATTGTGAAAGATCACATACGGTAGAACCTGAAATCGAAACTTAACTAAATATCAACCATAAAATAAACCGAATCAACTTAAAAATGCATTGGAACATAACGCAAACATTCTAGAGATCTAGGCTAGAGACGTGCTCCGACGTCGTTAAACCTAGTCACTTTTGTTCTCGGATTAAGGTTGGGTGATTCCTCCTGGTGTGGTTCGATTGTGGTCTAGTACGGACTTGGGCTCCCATGTACCGTCGCGTATATATGGGGAGACTCCACTAGGTTTTTTATCCTTGATCCATAGGAAGCCATGTCTGCCACCTTACAAGTCGTAACGCACCGAACACAACATTCGGGAAGATTGACTGTAGTACGGAAAGTCCTTGGTTTTCATACGATTGCCAAGGTGTATAAACAATTTTACAGATTGTCTGGTAAACCCCTTGCCTAGTTTCTCCAGAGCAGTCACTTTTTGATCATTTTCGGACTCTGTAAAAGAAAAGGCTCTATTGAGCATTTGCCACTTCGGGCTCTTTAAACATTCGAAGGCGACTAGAGTCATCTTTTTTCCTTTTCTCGACTCTTAAAACATGAAAAGGTCAAGTTGTGTCCTAATGTCATAAAAATTTATTCGGCCACGATAACATTCACCTTGGTAGATATTTTTTGCGTTTAGTTTTGAGTAGGGTCTCTTATCGTTAGTTTGCTTAGGGTCTTTGTTTGATCATCCTGGCGGATCCATCGATCCCGTCTCCCGTCCCAAGTGACCAAGGGTCTCCATCTTCTGTTGCCCCTGAGACACCGGTTTGTGGCGACACTCTTCCTATTGTTCCAAGTGTCCAACCATTGAACTCTCGTGCTCCAGAGGACAAGCTTTACGACTTGTTTTGGAACCCTATTTGGGAGCACTCTGAAGAGGATTTTCCCACTACTCCTATTGGTGTTGCATCTCCGATGGCTTCTTCCGACATGGAGGATATATCTCCTGTGTCAAGTGGGACGCCCGTTATGTCAAGTATTGATACTCCCATTGCGGCTACATCCCCGGTCATCTCTACGCCCTACACTGTTACGCCTCTCGGTATCACAGTGCCGGCGCGCTATAGATCTCTAAGGGATGCTATGAACTCTGCGACTTCCTCTTCCATGTGGGATCAAAACATTGTCCCTACTACGGGACCATTTGTTTCCCAAGTTCACCATACTGCTGTTACAGCAGTTCCAACCAATCCGAGCATTTGTGTCGCGTCATCATCTCCAGTTGCTAGTGCTGTTACAGCGTCTTCTGCTGTGACTTCTATTGTCGGCCCATCTCGAGGCCCGGTACAAAGTGGTTCATCGGCACATGCTGCTAGAGTTGTCCATCCCGCGAGTGGTGCCCCGCCTCTTTCTGATGTTATTTCGGCGGGGGGGCATATTCCCAAAACTTTCATAATGTCTAGAACCCAGGGGGGCAAGGCCCCTATTATGATCTTGTTAATCATCATTTGTACATCTCCTTGCCAACTGAGCCCTATATTGAGGCTTTAGTTCCACTGAGTGTGGCTTGGGGTACCACCGGATATGGTGGTGGCCAGTTCCGTCCAGGTCAAGGACAGTCATCTCAAGGACCACCCTACCAGGGTCAACCATGCTACTCACAGCCTAATCATGGGCAGCAGTATTATGGTCAGAACTACCCAGGTCAACCTGGAGGCTCGCAAGGACAACCTTATCAAGGACAACCTTTAGCCTCTAGTGTTCCGTCGTATACATATCTTGGGCAACCTTCTGGAAACCCGGGACAACCCCATGCTCAGCAAGGTCAACCCGGAAACCAGTAAGGCTACCCTTCTGGGCAAGGGGGCCAACCTTACGCACAGCAAGGCCGGCCCATTGCTCAGCCCAATCAACCATCTGGTCTACAAGGCCAACCTTCCGGCCAGATGGCCCAACCTTCGCAAGGATATCTTTCTGGGGCATCTCAACTGGGCATGCAGATGGTTCCTGCTTCGCAGCCTCAACCCGGTTATCAACCCCAGAATCAAGGTGGGTACCAATCCCAGCCTCCTTATTCAGGTGGGTACCAATCCCAGCCTCCTTATTCAGGTGGGTATCAATCTCAGCCTCCTTATTCAGGTGTATATCAATCCCAACCTCCTTATTCAGGTGGGTATCAATCCCAGCCTCCTTATTCAGGTGGGTATCAATCCCAGCCTCCTTATTCAGGTGGGTACCAATCCCAACCTTCTCATCAAATTTCGTCGGGTTCCCAGGCGCAGTATGGACACCAGCAATCCCAGGGGCAAAATCAAATCACCCTGTATCAAAATTATCAACAACCTACTGGGCAGTATGGTAACCAATGGGGTGCTGGGGGGCAAAACCAGTATCAACCATCCGGTTCTGGAAATAACCCTTAAGGACAAAATCCTTCTGGACAAGGCCAGTGGGGGCAAACAGCAACTGGATGGAATTCTGGCCCTACCTCATATCCAGGACAGATGTCCTTCAACCCCCAGCTGCCATTTCTAGCGACGTTGGAACTGCCCGATGTGTCGAAGTTAACAAATGATCCCATTTTGCATAATCCACAATGGCCACCAGTTCCAACTATGATACCTAGCGACTGTCCCAAATTTGACGGCAAAGCCGGAGAGGACATGACGTATCACTTATGGTGTTCGTCTAATTCATGGCTCGATGATTCGATTCAACTTCGCCTCTTCTAAAGGACTCTCACTGGTTCTGCCGCTAAATGGTATATTGAATTAACCCGCGCGTCATTTCAGGATTTTAATTCATTGGCTATGGCATTCCTTACTCACTTTCAGTTACCCATTCGGTACAAGACAGGGACCCATCTCCTTACGTCTCTTAAGAAGGATACAGCTACGCATATCTCCGATCATATACATGAATGGAGAAGGCGTCGCCGGTTGATCAAGTTTTGTATTCCTTATCAACTCCTCACCGATTGGTTTACAAATTCCTTTGTCCCTAAGATTGCACGACACATTGCTATGGGAGCTTGCGTGACTGAAGAGCAAGCGATCGCACGTGCTCGGTACCTGGACTTAGTTTATTCTCAGTCAGGTACCTTGTATGAGTATTTGCCGGACGCCCCGAGACCTAGTACATCCAAGGCTCCGTCGAAGCCATCTGTCGATGGTGTTATTGGCTCTGTGAACTCGGCCTCTAAAAAATCATCTTCAAACCCTGGGAAGCCAAAGTCAGGTGCTTATAACGAAAACACTTCTCAGGGTGGTTCAAATTCTGGTAGTACTTCCGAGGTCAACGCCGTCCAGTCCACCACGGCGGGTAACGCCCCGAAAGGAAAGAAAAAGGGAAAAGGGAAAAATAAATCGAGCAACCTAAACAGGAATCCTCCAAACCTCCAGCTGAGGAAGGAGCTAAGCGCAAATCCAAATATCCTTGTCTCATTTGTGAGGAGGATCACTACACTAAGGACTGCCCAAGGCGGTCTGAAGTTAGTCGCTTTTTGAAAGGCGTTCCTGGGGTTCCTGTGGTTCTTAAAGAACCCTTTCCCTCTCAACAGACTCAAATGGTGGCTGACCCGTCTTCTTCTCCCTTTGGTTCCCAAGTCTTCATGGCTGGATCTATCCCCGTTCATGTAACGACTCGAGCAAAGGAGTATCCGTCATCCGCCGGGAAGGAGCCCGAGGTTCCCTCAAGGGCTCCTTCGTCCAGCTCTGGTCCACTCCATATTGAGAGACCAAGTACTGAGACGACCATCCGACCCCCTCCTAAAGGAGTACTCAGGCGATCTTCTTACAACCCGAATGCTCGTGCTGCCCAGCACTGTGGCATCATAGAGGACTTAGTGCAGGCTCCGTCGGCTATGTCCGCCTTAGAAGTTCTCCAGAGCTGCCCCCCTTCGAGGAAGCCCCTGCTATCGGCCATCGGTGGCATCGACCCGACAGATTCGGATTTGATTACCTTCGATCTCAAGAGCCATGTTCCTAGGCTGCCTCATCAGATCGCTTTTCTTATCCAAGTCGTCATCAATTTCAAAATGATCCATTGCACAGTTATTGATGAGGGCGCATCGACTTGCATTATGTCTATTGCTTGTTGGAAAGCGATCGGGTCTCCGACTCTGAGCCAGTCCCCTACGACTTTGGAAGCTTTCGATGGGAGAGAATCCCGTCCTTATGGTATTCTTCAACGATTGCCAATCATCTTAGAAGGGAAAACCGTGGAAGTAGAAGTTGAGGTTGTTGACGCCAATCTCACATATAACCTCCTTCTGGGCCGGAGTTGGATGTACGCCATGCGTGCTGTGGCTTCGTCCCTCTTCCTTGTCATTCGTTTCCCTCATCAAGGGAAAATTGTCATGGTAGACCAACTTTCCTTCTTCGCTTCCTCTTCTGAGGGAAATGTACCTTTCGTTGAACATACCGCCGTTCCTTTTGAGAGTGTGGGAGCCGGGCTTTTCAAAGACCCTACCCTCATGGGTGTCTTCTCCCTCCCACCTCCGAACCTTGCTTCTCTTGCTTTGGTTTCTGCTCGCTCTGATCCTTTATTGCACTTTGTTGCGACCCTCGGTCCCTCTGCCAAAGGGGGCACGGATCCTCTAGCCTATAAACCTCGCTCGGCCGGGGGGCATGGGCATATCATTGGTGCCGTTGCTCATTTTATACAACAGGCTGAGTGATGCCTACATTATCTAGGCCGGTTATGCAACAGTGCGATAAGGCAAAGTCCCGAAAGGGGCTTGAATTGAATCAAGCATCATGCGCGCGGTTTATTTTTTGTACATACGTATGCTTTCCGCAATGTGTTGTGTGTGTGCATTTATTTAGTTTTTATCTCAGTGTGTCGGCATGATTGCTGCTTATTGTGTCTTTTTTCTTCTTGAACAGATGTCTGGATCGCCTTACGTTGGTTTCGATGATGGTGCTTCCCGCGGTACTCGCAATCTGTCATCTGCGGCATGGGTGATCTACGATCCTTATGGTGAGTTAGTAGATATTCAAGGGGTGTGTCTGGGTTGTACAACAAACAATGTGGCTGAATATAGTGCTGTAATTGAATTATTAGTCGAGGCAATCAACCTCGGGATCCGCACATTGGTTGTAAACATAGATTCTCAACTTGTAGTCCACCAGCTCAACGGACGATATTCCATCAAAGATCATCGCATTTTAAGGTTGTATTTACGTGTTAAGTTATTGGAAAGAGATTTTGATTACACTACTTATCAACACATTCCAAGATGACTTAATGCAGTAACCGATGCATTAGCTAACTATGTATTGGACAGACATTTGCATAATATATAAATCAACATAATACAAGAAGCATAAAATACAATAAACCATAACACCGTGTATATATATATATATATAATAATAATATAAAATATATATATATATATATATAATATATATTATATATATCGTGTGGCGCACTGAGGCGCTCAAAAAATAAATGTACATGTCTGGATAGAGTCTGTGTTCTCTTTACATCTGAGACACATGTCTCTCAAAAAATATGCAGAAAATAAAACCTAGGAGTCTAAGCATGATGGTGCTCATGATAGCACATCACCGCTCGCACCAATCGTCTCAACAGACGATGGACGCGAGTCGGCACCCCCACTGTGTGCCTCTGATATGCGAAAGGCACATCGGCCAATCTGTCATAACCCGGAATCCCTTGGGCTAGCCCCTCGAGATTCTGTATCAACTCCTCCCCCACGGTCCCCCCTGGCTGAGGATCGGCTGCGGGTTGGCCTCTCCGCACTTTAGGGGACAGACCGGATGGTCGCTCCAGGCCCAGATATGCATATGCATACAATCGTCATTAGAACAGGAATGTATTAAAAAGGACAAAAAAAAAACATAAAACATCAAAATCAAGGAGTTCATACCTAACTCCTCCTCCCATTCCTCCCCCTCTGGTAATGGAAGGTCTGGGTCTCCCATGAAACTGGTTCCTGCATAAGGCCAATCCTGGATCACGATCAGTTGTCGACGGAGCCATATGAAGAACTCGAGTTGCCATGACATCTCCTGGCCTCCTCCTCCTCTGGGCATCAGTGCTGCTTAGCGAGCCATTCTAGGCTCTCGTGGAAATGGATCTGCCACCACGGCTCTCTGGATCTGGAAAAGTGGTATTCGCTCCAGGAAGAATGATACCACAATCGAGCCATATGCAAACTGTTTCACATCCGCACGCTTACAGTTTGTGAGCTGCCTTTTGATATTAGTGGTCACAGCTGCAACCCAATTAAAGACGGTGGGACTAAGGCATTCCGTCGCGAGTATCAGATGGTTTTTGCTTGCCTCATGGGGCACTTGCACCCTAGCTGTACGTGTGATGGTAAAGAGAATCGCCTTGAGTGTCAAATCCCAGATGGTGTTGATAGCCACCTTAGCACTCTATTTCCCGAATTGTGCTTCCAGGCACACTCGGGCTTTTACTTCACCAACCTTCTCCCTAGAAGGTCTGCTGCCTGTCAAAATAGGAACTGCCCCTCTCCGTGACAACCCGGTGATGAAGTATACATCAGAAACTTCAAGCTCCAAGGTCTGGTTTTGTAAACGAAATACTTGGTCATCCACATCCCAAGCATTGATTATGAACTGTAGAAACTCAGGCTGAGACCGCATATATGAAGTAAGAAAGAACTTTTTGAGGCCACAATCCCTCAGAGCATTCATGCACCTCTCGTCCTCAATTGCCAAGGCGTCCACAATGTCATGTTCTCTTTCTTTCCACTCTGCTACCATTTTGACTTATTTCCTGCACCCACAAGGACGAATTCACCTTCATTAGAACGTTGGACAAATTATGATCCAGGAGAATTTCAAATAAAATGGGTAAATTCATGTAAAAACTTGTGTCGCGCGGTTAGCGCTACTGTTTTTAAAACAGTCGCGCTAATGGCACGGCATCCTTGGGTAATTTACCCCATTAATGCGGGTCCGTGCCGGATACCCGCGCTAATGGGGCGAAGCCCTAAATTTGGAAATCCCCCTTGTTGGGGCTTAATCAGGCATGAAATACATAAAAAATGGTATAGAAATGGAGCTAAGGGAAGCGCCTCTTACCTGGAGCCAACGAGATCGCGAACGGTTGCATGGATTGGCTGTATTCGCCGCCTGAAGTTTGCTTCCCAAACAGACCCTTCTCAATCTTCAAAGAGGTAAAAAGTAAAAGTAATTCTATTTTCACATTTTCACCCTATTTATAGACTTTTAACTCATTTTTGGGTTTAGAAAAGTAATTTTTTGAATATTTTAATGTATTTTTGGTCGAAAATGGGTTTTACGTTTGCCTCTTGTGCAGTGACAGGTCTTTTACGCAACTTCGATGGTGAAACGAGTTGTATTTTATACTTTTTCGGACTCGGTAAATACACGAAAAGGTCACTATGGAGTCATCTTTTAGCTCTTTTCTGACTCGCTAAACGTGAAAAGATTGTCGAGTTATTCCTCTTGACTCGTTAAACGTAAATAAGAGGCAGTCGTTTTTAAACTCTTTTTCCGACCGTATAAAGAATGAAAAGATTGTCGGGCCTTTGTCGTTTCAGGTTCGTTAATGGGAGCGAAGCGACGTGATATCGATCGCTTTTTTACTTTTTCGGGTCAGTGTCACTACTCACGAAAAGTACTCCTTGGTCGTAATGATCGGGCGGTTCTTTCGAGCATCATTTTATACTTTTTCGGGCTCGAGAGACACAACTTTACGAAAAAGGACACCCCCGGAGTTTCCTTTTCGTGGTATTTTCAAACTCTCTAAACATGAAAAGGCGTCGAGTTTTTCCCTTGTCAGACTCGTTAAAACTTTAATGACATCGGGTTTTATTCAAGCATATGCTATCCCCGTCAAGCTTGCCATCCAAAAATATTCGGGATACTCACTAGAAATGGTGGGGGAATAAGGGAATCATAATCGTCATCATCGGAAGTATGTCGCTCTTGAACATGGCACTTTCTGCATTCATGTCTGGGTGGGGACATCTCATCTCGCTTCACATTTGCCTCCATGGGTTTGGGTTATCTTATTTGACCATTCATCTGCTCATCGTCTTGTCATCATGACCCCTAATCATTTGACATCAAATACTGCGAAATCTGTTGTTGTGTCGCCGATGTGTTCAAGAGAAGTTGACCTCTGCAGAATACTCAACCTCCCTCCGATATCTATTGTCTCTTTCCGTCTCGTGTCGATGATGTGGGAAACATTATGGCCCACCTTCGATCAAGATTACTTCCTATCGACTTCAACCCATTATCTAGGAAGGTGACCTAGAGACTCCCTTCAAGTACCTTGGAGCCTGCATGCCTCAATGGCAGGTTCTTCGTGTTCGACGAGAGGTTTTCATCATTGGCCTCTGATCGGATGATTCTGCGGGTGTTCGACACCGGCTCATTGATTCGCACGCCATAATTGTACCTATAGTACCTTGAGGACCATCGTCATTATTGGTGGTACCTCTCACGTCTGTTAACAGTTTTCATCATTGACTGGTAATCAGACGATGTTCATGCATGTTCGACTTCGACTCCTGTATTCACATGCTTGAACTTGTACTGTGTTCGGATCGAGTTGGAGCACAAGACCCCGGATTGTGCATATTGGAATCCAAGTTGCATTTTGTGGATTATTGTAATCATTACATGACTCATTGATTGGATGGCTGCGACCATGCCTGAGTCTATTCATTGATCCTCATTGGATGGCTGTGTCCATACCTGGGATCTAGTTTTATATATACTATGTTATGGATGGTTGCGCCCATACCACATATATCATGTACTTGAGATATCAGTTGTACTTCTTTCCGCAGGTTCTCCGGTGGCAGCGTTTTCAGTCACACATGTTCTTGTAAAGCACTTCACCTCTCTCTCTCTCGGGCTTCATGCTTTAGGGGGCATCTGTTACACAGTAATTTGTCACCATTTGTCACCGTCCCTGTTACCCCTCTCCTGCATCTTGGAGGACTCATTCCGAGACTTGTGAGAAGTGACAAGACTTGAAACCACTTGCATCATTCACCTCTGAACATGAGCTGCATATGCCCTGAAGACATTTCATGCTCTTTGCCCTTAAAAACAGCCCTTTTTACATTAGCACTGGCCCACTGTGTTATTCCGGCGCCAATGGGGAAAATCCTATAAAAGGGGTGCGCCATTAGCGCTCTGTCCTAGAGTCGCAATCACGCCAACCTTTTTGGGAAAGTTTTGAACTAATCAACCTCCGAAAGTTCTATCCAACTCATTCACCAACTGAATCCAAGTTAAGTGAGGATGGTTTGGCTTCGAATCTCCTTGAATGGGAAGTAGTTTGCCACCATTCCATAGAAGTTTCCAAGTGATGAAG
>APFE031178522.1:56601-79143 GCA_000404065.3 Pinus taeda | reverse complement strand
ATATATAAAGGGTGAAAGAAGAGAAAGGATTCCTATGCAAGGAGGTGAAGCAAGCAACTCTATCGGGGTACTGTCTAGGCTCGCTCACAGTGGAGAAATATGTGTGCTCCTATAGTGACTCCATTGAGGTGTTGTCTAGGCCTGTTGGCAGCAGAGCAACATCAGAGATGAAAAACTATACTTTGAGAATCTAAATCTCACGAACTATACTACCCTTTCTTGATTTCAAACATTGTGATTGTTGGTCTTATGTTTGTGTTCAATGAAGAAAGGACAAAGAGGACTATGTTTATTCACAGTGTATGTGGGGAAACCAAAGTAATATTCACGATGAATCAATACTCATTGAAGAACTAGACCATGGACGAAAGAATTAACCAAGGTAGAGAACTTGGCATTCAGCGAGTGTGTCACCAAGTTTTATGGTTGCTACAACACTAGCCAAAGTTTTGGCCTACATCCAAATTTTAGAGCCTACTTTGACTTTGTATACTTCCATCTCAAGTATTAACAGTCATCACATGTGTATTCTCTAAGTGTTAACACAGTTATCGATCAAACAGGAACTATTACCTCAAAATAGGTATTGTAGCCCAAAAACCCCCAAAAAGGATGAAAAAACAACCTGAAAATGAAAACTGTTGATGCTGGAATAACCTTTTTTTATTTTTATTTTTTTCAGGGTAAATTTTCAACATTTTTTAAAAATGGGAGTAAAATCCAATTTTTATGTGCAAAAAACACCCTGAAAACAAAAATATGAAAGTCTTAAATTCCAATAATTTTTAGGCATGGTATTAAAGATTAAATATCATGTCTCTAAGAAGTCTTAAAATTCCAAGGATGAATAAAAACATATTATGATATTCTTAAATACTTTTTGGAACAAATATTGTCTTCATAAGAGAAGCAAAAATGGGTGACAAAGATGTTGGGTTATGACTTTGAAATCATATACAAAAAGGGGAAGAAACATGTTGTTGCAGATGCACTCTCAAGAAGGATGAGGATGTGGAAGCATTTCTTTCTTCCATTTCAATTATCCAACCTAAGTGGATAAATGAAGCAAGGAATGAATTGAATAATGATGAAAAGGTGTGGTCACTCATTCAAAAGTTGTAGCAATATCCCAATACATCTCATACATTTAGCTGGAAAATGATTCATTATGGTACAAAGATTTCTTATGCCTTTGTAAGAATTCCCAATTGAAACAAGAGATTATTTTGGAATTGTACATCTCTCCCTTAGGAGGAAACTCAAGATTTTTAAAAACTTAGCATAGGGTCAAGAAGGAATTTTTTTGGGATGACCTTAAATATGATATTCATAAGTTTGTGGTAGAATGTTTGGTTTGTCAACAAAATAAAGTTGAGACAATTAAGACCTAAGGTTTGTTACAACATTTAGTCATTCCAAATCAACATTGGGAGGAGGTCTCAATGGATTTTATCACAGGTTTACCCAAGTCTGCAGGAAGGACTGGCATCGTGGTGGTCGTTGATAGAGTTAGCAAGTATGAAAACTTTTGTGCATTATCTCATCCTTTTAAAGCCAATACAATTACTACTATATTTATGAAACAATTCAAAAGCTTCATGGAAACCCAAATATTATAGTAAGTCACAACGATCCCTTTTTCATTAGAAAATTTTGGATGAAATTATTTTCTTGTCTTGGTACTCAATTAGCTCATAGCTCACCTTACCATCCTCAATCTGATGGGAAAACTAGGATAGTGAACGGATGTTTGGAAGGATATCTCTGTTGCTTTGTATCTGATAAATAAACATAATGTGCCAAGTGGTTACCTTTAGTTGAATTATGGTATAACACTTCCTTCCATACTGCAATAAAAATGACCCCATTTATGACACTTTATGGATCCACTATCCATCACATCATCCTTAAGAGACAATTGTAAGGCTCAAGCAATGGAAGATCATGTTGAGCATCAACAAAAATTTCTCCAAATCTTAAAGGATAACCTCACTCTAGCACAGAATTGAATGATGACAACATGCAAATCAGCATTGCAGTGAAAGAAGTTTTGATGTAGGTGAATGTGTACTTTTACGACTAAAACCATACAAACCAATTTCTCTCAATCAATATAATAAGGATACTAAATTATCATCCAAGTACTATGGTCCTTACAAAGTGTTGCAAAAGATTGGTAATATGGCATAAAAATTGGAGTTGCCTGCATCTTCCTGAGCACACCCAATTTTCCATGTTTCATGCTTAAAGAAGGTTATTGGTGACAAGATTCGAATTCAAATAGTGTTTCCAGGACTTGACAAAGAAGGAAAAATCATATTTAAGCATGAAGCAGTCACAGAAACAGGAACCTGACATGCATGGAATCGATCAATTTCATAGTATCTCATTAAGTGGGAGAACTTACCTGTTGAAGATTCCACATGGGAGGATGATAATTTTATACAGAAGCATCCATAACTACTCAATCATTGAGGACAACACTTTTTTGAAGGAGAGGGCCATGTTAGGTCCCTATAATAGTAGTGTAGCCCCATTTTTGTTATTTTTGTGACCATGTAGCCCCCATATGGTATTGGTGTGACCCATAGAATCCCACTATTGTTATTGTTGTTCCCTTACATTATTATTGTTATGTAGACTCTGATTATATTGTGACCCCTTGGACTCCTATATATACAAAGGAGGTCTTGTCATTTGTATCATCCAAGAATTGTTCATTTAAGTATTGAATTGGATAATTTTTAAGTCGTTGATCTATATTTTCTAGTGTTTTGTGAGCAGGCTACCTAACATTACAACACATTTCCAATAAGTTAAGCACCAAAGTCATCAAAATAGTTCAATTAATTTAGTACATGTGAAAGTGAACATCAGTCACAAACATTCAAAGAGTAGTCTTAAAACATCCAAAATCCATGTATGAAAATGTGTTGGCCAAAGGCTTCAAGTATTAAGCAAAAGTTCCAAGATGCATAAGTACAATGAACATCACTAGCCTAAATATTGAAGCATTACAACCACTATTTCCTCACCAAAAGTACTAGCTATATCTCTCTAATGCCTTAGGGGAGAATTCAAGGTTTTTTTTTTATGAGTAATGAGGATCCTTTTATAACTTGACGCATGACCTTTCACATCCTCAAAATTTTTGAATTTCCAACTCCTAACAACCTTTGGACTTTTACAACCATTGGACTTCAAATTACTTTTGGAATTACATATGACTCTTGGTATTACATGTATTTTGGACTTTTATGGATCTTTTGTCCATACATGACTCTTAGGCTTCCACTTATTTGTATTTACAATGATTACATCATTACACCATAACATCCACATCATCATGTGATGATACATCACAAGTCACTATCTTTGATGACTGGGACTCATAGTAACTGATGAAGTGGACTCTCTTTAGTAGGTGATATAACTTCCACTCAGGTCTTTGCTATGAATGTAGGTTCTGTTCATTGATGTCTGCACCCTATGAAGGTTCTTTGATCTTATGGAGTGTTCAAGGTGCTTAGATCATCAATAATTCAATGTTATATTTGTTCTTCGATGCTTCCTTTGTCTTCCTTCTTTACCAAATCTTCTTCAAGCATGCTTGCATGTTGTTGCTAAAATACTTGTATTTGCAATCACTCATGACATGTATCCATTAGCCTGAGAATTTTTTGTTATAATATGTTTCATGCAGACCTTTTTTTCTTACCTTAACAATGCACTTGGAATAAGAAAGCAAATATTTTGGGTGCAAGGATGCACTTTGAAAGGCTGAAGAGATAAAGAGAAAAATATCTAGGGTTTTGAGATGCAGTCATGCCCTCAAGAGAGGGAGACACTTAAGGGAGGGCGTAGGGCGCATGTCTGAGGGAAAAAATATTAGGCTTTTGGCTTCCCAAGTGCTGTATATGCTCAAGGGAAATAAGGAGGGTGCATGGAACAAAGTTGAAGGCTGAAGGGAGAGGCTTCAGGCCTTCGGGGTGCACTCATGTGCTCAAGAAGGCAAAGGAGGGTGCATGGAACATTATTGAAGGACAAATATTGGGGCTTTAGGGCTTCATGGTGTGCTCATGAACTCAAAGGGCTAAGGAGGGCATAGGGCACATTTCTAAAGGATGAAGGGGTTAAGATTTAGGTCTTTGGGGTCCGCTCATGCACTCAAGGAGTGCACTCAAAGGAATACTTGGATCTTCATGGGGGCAGTTTAGAGAAAAGAAGGGGAAATATGATTTAGGAGTGCACTATGCATTCTTGCATAACAACGAAGGATTCTTGATCAATGATTAAGAGTGCGCTCATTGTTTCTGGGAAAACTAGTGTCCTGTCGAACAACTAGCCCTCTAGGTTTGGCAGCTACTCTAGAAACAACAATTTAAAGCAAGTCAACGATTTCTTCTTCTGTGTAACAGATAAGAGAAAGATAATGGAACCAACTTGGAACTTCTGCTTAATCCCTTGCTTGATCTCTCTCCCCCTTGACAGAGCTTGCAACTCCTCCCCGTACTTAACCTGCTTGGAGAGTACCTTTAGAAACATAGCAACAAAGAACCGTCAAAGCATCTTGATATATTACAACATAAACATTACAGAATCAGATATATAATGAACAAATGATAGAATTCACAAATGATAACATTCACAATCACACAATCATATGGAATAAAACTTGAAGAACTTTATTAATAGAAGGGAGAATTACAACCCAATTTTCTGATCCAACATCATCCTCCC
Source organism: Pinus taeda (assembly GCA_000404065.3). Classification (NCBI taxonomy): domain Eukaryota; kingdom Viridiplantae; phylum Streptophyta; class Pinopsida; order Pinales; family Pinaceae; genus Pinus; species Pinus taeda. Next base: position 74,403 of record APFE031178522.1, on the reverse strand, counting down.
AGCATCAATCCCTTTTCACCTCATGAAATAGCAATATCACACTAACAATACAATTCTCTTTCCTCAATTACAAACTATCAACACTTTCTTGCAATTCACACCATTCTAGCCTCCGAATCTCTTAGATGAGGGATCGATTTATAGTTGTATGCAAGGGTGTGAGTCATCTCTGGGGCTTTTATTACTGTCACTCCACTTGTTACAATTGGTTCCACTTGGATATTTCTTGGATCTCTTACTCATCCCTGGGCGAATTCAGAGAGGCAAGTGGCACAAGAGAAATTTCTAGAATATTCCATGAGCAACCACCTAGCACACTGTCTTGGACATTTTTCCATCCTTGCCCATCACACCCTATAGAAGGCCCAAACATTATGAATCACACCCTGGCAGTGTAACACTCAGTATGCATTGCACTTTGCTAGTGGAGCAATTAGTATGGTTCAATTTAGGCCACTTCTGGATGGTTTCTTAGGTGGAACTTTTGGGGAATGATGTAATTAGATGACCATGTTCTTTTAGGGTATAAAACAACTCTTTTAAGGGTTGATGAGCCCTATTTTATTGACATATAAGTTTGGGGTTGATGTGCACAAATATGTCTATAACAGTTTCCCCTTAAAGCACAAAGTCATAAATATTGATGTTGGGTGAAATACTTTATCATGAGGATCTGAGGTTTCGAACTGGAAGGTGACCTGCATAAGTTACAATACAATACATCATCATAATATAGTTTTCATGATCTAGCTTAGGTAGGCATTCCCATGCTTAGCTTTATAAATTCATTTGATGTACATAGATCAAGTGGTCGTCTATATAAGCAAACTAGTGATTCTTCAGATATAGAGTCATCATCCATGGTTCATATGACCATCTGTGCAGTGCCTTTGTACATTTGATGCTTTTATATCCTTGAATATATTGCAACCGAGATGGATGAAACTAGATCCAGGGTCTTCAAACTCGTTCAATATTCGCTTGATGTACACATCAATCCATGTGACGAGATGTTCTGAAGTCGAACATGGAAAGACATTGCCTGATTACCAGCCAATGATGTAAGTTGTTAACAGACGTGAGAGGAATCACCGGTAATGATAATGACCCTCAAGGTACTACAATACAATTCACGTGGTGTGAATATATGATCCGATGTTGAACACCATGCAAAATCTTTTAGTCGAAGGCCATTGATGTCAACCTATTGTCGGAAGTGAGAAAGTTTCCATTGATGTATGCAAGCTTCAAAGCACTGAAAGGGGTGTTTCTAAGTCAACTTCTTGGATAATTAGCTAATGTTGACAAGAAGCGACTCATCGTAGAAGGGCCTTAATGTATCCCACATCTATGACATGAAACGAAGAAAATGATTTCTAGAGGTGAAAATGAACTGAAGACACAAGGTTTAGGAATGGTGGTCATGAAAAAATGAAGGTTGGAGGTATTGTAGTGGATGAGGCATTAACCAGATGGTGAATTCTCGACTGAATGAATTCTCTTGATCATGTTAGCGACACTGAGATGGATTGGTAGTGTTTACCCCAAAAGATGGATGGTGTGAAAGACCAATGGTGGGATGACCAGTGAAAGGAATAACCCAACCCGACTCAATAATGGTGATGGAGTGAAAGTGTCATGTTCAAGAGCGACTTGCTACCATAAGTTCTTAAAGTTTTTTCCTTTTTTCCCCAATCATTGCTGACTAGTACCTCTTTATTTTTGTCAAGCTTGAGGAGGATAACATATGCTTGTTCTATAATTTTCCCTTCAGGAAAACCTGTCGCTATGTTTTAACAAGTCTAGTGACAGTGAAACTCGGTCTCATCTTGAATGGACAAGTTTCTCACTATTGTTTTAACGAGTTTAACGACAAGGATAACTCAATCCTTTTCATGTTTAGAGAGTTTGAAAAGGGATGAAAAGGAAACTCTAAAAGTTATTTTTTCGTAAAATAATCCCTTAGGTCCGAAAAAGATTAAAATAATACAAAAGGGATGATTTTTCCGATCACTTTAACAAGCCAAAAAAGACAAGCGCTCAAACTTTTTCACGAGATAATCCCTCAGGTCCGAAAAGGGATAAAATCATACAGGAGGGATGACATTTCCAATCACTTTAATGAGCTAGAAAGGTTTCCGCTCGACAATCTTTTCATATTTAACGAGTCTTAAAAGGGTTTAAAGGAGACTCGATTTTGAGGAATGAGTGGTGTCTAGGGTAGCAATTGGTTCCTAGTGAATTTGGAACTTCTCAAAACATGGTGAATTCTTTGAAGAGGCTAGCTAATAAGACCATTCATCATAACTGTTCCTCAAAAAGGGTAAAACAACCAAGTGAGATCGTATGATCAGCCAAAGGGATGGTGGTGATGAGAGGTACACAACCAAGGCTCAAAAGGCTGATAGAATGGCAATCACAAAGGTTAATTAGTTGAAGGTGTGTTCATTTTTTGACAAGCTTGAACCATGGGGGAACTATGCTTGGTGGGTTCATTTTTTTTGACAAGCTTGAACCATGGGGGAACTATGCTTGGATTCAGTTTTATTTTTACACAAGCTCGAAACAACAAAAATAAGAATTGAAAATGAAATTGAAATGGGAAATGAAAATGGTTTGCATGCCCCTAGCATGATGAAAATGAGAGTCTCCTATAACCAGATGGAAATCACTATGGCTAGGCAAGGTGGTTTCATCCAGAATAGACAAAACACCTCCTTGGCTTCGTCAGAATAGACAAAGATGAATGGTGTGTCAGACCAATCACATGAACTACAGGGAAACTTATCTTTACAACTAGGTGTGTCCTGAATAGAAAATGGTGCATGCCCCCTAAGCTTCATTACATTCACCATAATACTCATGGTGATCAGGTGGATGAAATGAAGATTCAAGTGATATCGTTGATGAAAAAGGACCATTTAGGGATAATGATTGACTTGGAGCTATGCTTGTACCGAGTAATGAAAGCTAGCCAACGATGACTATCTTGCCTTCATATGGGAAACACATCACTCAGAATAGTGTTGAAACAATAGCTTCCATGTTGAAAACATAGTCGCGCCCAAGTAGAAAATTGTAATCTAATGGTCTTGGGACTATCATCATGTTCAGATGAATGGTTTTCCCTCCCAAAGTGATAGGTAACCTAGGAAGGATCCTTAACGGTTGGTTGGTTCCTTTGTTAAATCCTAATATATTCTGTGTAACAAGCATAAGCGATGGTGAATCAAGCACTTTCCAAGCAGTTGAAGAAAGGTTACTCAATGATGCACCTTCATCTATGACAGTACCAGACACTATCATTTTATAAACTTGTACTATGATCTGGAAAGGTACATAAGAAGGAGGGCGAGATCTTGCTAGTCATTTCCAATCAATGGAAGTGACTAGACTACTTGGAAGGGGCACCGAATAAATGGGTGAATTAACCCCTTGAGTTACAAGAACTATAGGGCTTTCCTCTTGTCTAGATGGAACAGGTGGATTGTCCCCAAGTTTGTCAGAATCTGAAGTAACAAAAAGAATTTGAACAGTATCATTTCCACTCTCTTCGAGAAAGGTATGATTATCTAAAGGTAAAACTGGGTCAACTATTACCTCGACCTGTTTACTATGGTCAGGTATGGACTCATAAGATTCACTTTCAAAGAAAGTGGTTTCGACCGACAGTTGATTTAAGTCAGTCAGCTTTTCAACTAGTGATGGACTTGGGGAAAGTTTCTTGTAACTAGATGGGAGTCACTGTGGTGAAGTAGGACAGTTATCCAACACTCTTTTGGCTTCATCCAACGAGGGATAATGGTGAAGGGAATGATTACCTTCACATAACCTACATGGAATTTTGACTTTTCCCTTCTATCCATGAACTTTACTATCACTAGTTGATGGTGTGCTACCAACATGATCACCAAAGGTTGATGACACCGAATGGTGTGAACGGGGAGACCATTCTTTCAAGATCCGAGAAAAGCAAGGAAAATCTTAATGAAAATGGTCTCCTCTACAAATTATGCATGGAAATTTGGGTTTTGTAGGTTTAATGGGCGGATTCTCACCTGATGATGCATCCAAAGCAATGGTCGTTTAGTTGTCCCCTTGCTGAATTGTCTTCTTCTTCTTGTCCTTCCCTTTCTTCTTCTTCTTAGCCTCCTGGTTACTATCATCACTACTTTCACCAAGCGAAGAGGAAGAAGGGTAGTGAGAAACAAACGAAGAAGAAGGCAAAGGGTCAAATTCAGTATCAACTGGAGGTTGATTTGATTGTGGAGGAATCATGACATTTTGAACCACAGAGGTTGAAAACAACCATACTAGCATGCCAATGGTGATTCCCATAAGGGACAATGTAGCCATATATGAAGCACCAATATTTCCCCAAGAAGAAAAAGGACTAGGATTCCCCTCAAAAGGGATTCCTTGATTGGTGGGCTCCGAATTTGTCTCCATTAATCTCAACCTAAGATCAACTAAGGAACATGGATGTTATTCCGAATTCAATTAACTTTAATGATGCTTTGACACAACTTTGCTTTTTCAGTTTTTAAGAGTCAAGAAAAAGCTAAATATGACTCTAGTATCCTTCGATTTTTAATGAGCCTGAAGTGACAAGTGCTTAGATGGACCTTTTATTTTAAAGAGTTGAAAAGGAACGAAAGTGACTACTCTGGAGAATCTAGCTAGAGGGATTACCAAACCAATCGCAAAAATACAATATACACCTTGGTGATAAATTAAAGAGAAATTACCAAGGACTTATGTACGGTAGTCAATCTTCCTGAATGTTGTATTCAGTGCATTACGATCAATAAGGTGGCAAACTCGGCTTCATATGGATAAAGGATTTAAGCCTATTGTGGTCTCCCAATATATACGTGATGGTACGGGGAGCACAACTTCGTGCCAGCACTTGTCATATCAAGGAGGAGGAATCACCCAACCTTCAATGAAAATGGTAGTTACTATTTTTAATGATGCCAAAACACGTCTCTAGCCTAGATCTCGAGATGTGTTGCATTAAGTTAGAAAGAATTGTTAGGTTCATTGAAATTTATTTTAGAGTTGATCTTGTTTAGATTTCTCCTTTCAATGGTTCACAGCATGATGATTATTTTGAAATTCCTAAAATGCAAACAACAATGATAAAAAATCTCTGTTTATTTTGAGCAATGAAAATCCTAGCTGTTAGGGAAAGAAGATTACAATTCTTTCAAACAAAGAGCAAAGAGCACACACTAGTGCATTTTCCTAAATCATTTTTCGCACATAAACTAAAAATGCTAAATGAAAATGCATGTATTTGTTTTCATTCTCCTTAATGTGAAAAATGCCAAAAAGGAAAACCAAATGCAACAAAGATTTGAAATATTTATTTCAAAATGACATTTTCGACAATTTCTTCTTCAAAAGAGAAAGGGAGACTAAACAACACTTTTCCATTTTGAATAAAAATGCTTTTGACACTTCGAATATAAAAAAAATCAAACCAAATACATGATGAAAAGTTCAATCGACTATCAAGGGAAATGCACGACACTTCTCTTTTCAACATAAAACGACAATTACGACACTTTTTGTATTAAAGCGACAGATTGATTTATGAAACTTTTCGACAAAGGATTGTAAATGATGAACAAATACACAAAATATTTACTAATCCTAACCTAATGGAGGCTGATATATGTGATGCAAGTAGGCTTCAGTAAGGAGGCACTATTCATAAGCAACGAAACAACTAAACAAAACTGAAAACAAGGTAAAAAAACCCCCAATTTCTAGAATGGAAAAAGCTTTAGTAAATCATTGTAGCTGGGCTTCACAGAAACATGGATGCATTGCACTTACTACACTCGGGAGGTGCGATGCATACTAGGTTTCAGTGACAGACAATGCAATGAGCCAGGGAGCGCAACTGAAGTGGGTTTTGGCTCATATGTGCAGTTGTTTTCAATGAGTTAAGCTGAGCTTTGATGGACAGTAAAGAGCAAAGTATTAAGGAATGCCTTGAGAGGTTACTGAGCTACCAAAAGGGCATCTAGATGTGCTTGTAAGTCAATTGTTTAATTCATAAACTAAACCAAATATTGACTGAAGTAGCATTCATCTACTATGCAATTACAGAGCAATAGCAGCTCGAAGGCTACCTGGATGACTTCAGGCTCTGTCTATAGTTTATAAAACAAACAATAACAACAAACAAGCATTTATTCTTCCCCAGCGGAGTCACCAATTTGTTTATGGGAAAACTAGTGTCTTGTCGAATGACTAGCCCTCTAGGTTTGGAAGCTACCCTAGAAACAACAGTTTAAAGCAATTCAATGATTTCTTCTATGTGTAACATATAAGAGAAAGATGATGGAACCAACCTGGAACTTTTTCTTAATCCCTTGCTTGATCTCTCTCCCCCTTGACAGAGCTTGCAACTCCTCCCCGTACTTAACCCAATTGGAGAGTACCTACAGAAACACAACGACAAAGATCTGTCAAAGCATCTTGGTCTATTACAACATAAACATTACAGAATCAAATATATAATGAACAAATGATAGCATTCACAAATGATAACATCCACAATCACACAATCATATGGAAGAAAACTTGAAGAAATTTATTAATAGAAGGGAGAATTACAACCCAATTGTTTGATCCAGCATCATCCTCCCAGAATCAATCCCTTTTCACGTCATGAAATAGCAAGATCACACCAACTTTACAATTCTCTTTCCTGAATTACAAACTATCAGCACTTCCTTGTAATTCACACTATTCCAGCCTCAATATCTCTTAGATGAGGGATCCATTTATAGATGTGTGCAAGGGTGTGAGTTTTCTCTGGGGTTTTGATTAGTGTCATTCCACTTGTTACAATTGGTTCCACTTGTTACAATTGGTTCCACTTGGAGATTTCTTGCATCTCTTACTCATCCCTGGGCGAATTCAAAGAGGCAAGTGGCATAGGAGAATATTCTAGAAGATTCCATGAGCAACCACCTAGCAACCTATCTCGGACATTTGTCCATCCTCGCCCATCGCACCCTATAGAAGGCCCAAATAGTATGCATTGCACCCTGGCAGTGTAACACTTAGTATGCATCACACTTGCCAGTGGAGCAGTCAGTATGGTTCAGTTTAGGCCAATTCTGGATGGTTTCTTAGGTGGAAATTTTGGGGAATGATGTAATCAGATGACCATGTTATTTTAGGGTATGAAACAACTCTTTTAAGGGTTTATGAGCCCTAGTTTATCGACATATAAGTTTGGGGTTAATGTGCCAAAATATGTCTATAACACTCATGCACTCCTTTCCTTAATCATTGGCAGTGGATTTTCATTAATCTAGGCCTTGGTGCAGAGAGGAAGTTCTTTGTTACTACTTTTGTGATTAAAATGTAAGTGAACATGTCACAACATAGAGACCACAAATAGTTGATGAGGAGAGAAGATTGGGTGATAGTGGAGTGATAAAGGAGGCCACCATTTCTGGCATGTATAACACATGATCCAAAAAACCAAAGTATCACAATCTACAAAGATAGTGCAGAAAAATAGCCACATCAATCACCACAATTTCTAAACTTGGTGAGTGTCATTATAGCACATAAAGGAAGGGTTACATGACTAGCATCGAGATCAATTGGTAGATAGGTGATACACTTAGCCTTTAATTTTCCCATTAGTCCTAGCTTCATGCACAATCATAAGAAAATTATTGACACTTAGGAGAGGGTTTCGGTGTATTAGGTTAATTATCATTCTATGTGAAGATTCCATACTCATGGTATTATATTAAAAAAAATATAAATTTATTTTAAACTTACTCTACAACCCAGTATGGGGGTAGATCTCACGTATATTAAATGTAAACATAACATTTAACATCGGCCCTACTTTAAAAATCAATCTATATTATAATGTATAAACACAATATAAATTTAAAATATTACTAACACTCAAAAAACATGTATGTTAAATAAATAAATTTAAGAGTAAACCAGAGGTATGGTAAATAAATAAAAATATAAATAAACTAGAGATATGGTAAATAAATAAAACCCCTTTTTTATTTACTCCATACACTTTTTATATTTATGAAATTCAAAAAATAGGTTTATTAGGTAAGCCTATGGGCCAAATTATTATTAATACCAGCAAAAACATTATAACCCTAATATTAATATTAAATATTATTAGATATAGTATTCTATTAATATATTATATATTAATATTATAAATTAAAACTGGATTAATACCTATTAAATTGTTTATTTATAATATATATTAATATATCATGATATATACTAACGCTAAATATATATGGGAGGGAAGAACAAAGACATAGAGTGATAGAGGTGGAGAGATATGGGGAGTGACAAGGGAGAGATGAAGATAAATTGAAGGAGAGGGGAGAGGAGTGAGAGAGGTAGACAAGGGTAGAGAGGGAGACACATAGATGGAGGGGAGAGAGAGAGAGAAGGAGAGAGGGAGGGAGAGTGAGTGGATTGGTGTAATTCCCTACTTTATCTTATCATGCAAATTTTATTTACTTGAAAATATTGACTTATAATTATCAAGAAATATTGGTATATACTTACATTTGTGAAACTGTAATTTTTATTTACTGATATAAATTTTATCATTGTTATTATTCAATTCCCAACTTGTCTTCTCAAATTTAATTTTGGATAGGATATGGCCTCCTTCCATTTATTCCAATTTAAATATCCATATCCCAAGGTGTCATCTCAAAATCTACTTTGGAGAAGATATGGTCTTCTCCAATTAATTTCCAAATTAAATATCCATATCTCATCCCCAAAATGTCTTCTCAAATCTACTTGGGAGAAGATATGGTAAGAAAATTCAAGGATACTAAATGAAAGGATGAGGGGGTAGTCATGACATTAATGATAGGTGGTTGAGGTGGATGGGAGGAAGAGGCATAAAAGGGGAAGGATGATGAGAGGAGAGGGGGATCCTTGGTATTGGTTTTGATTTGGTTATTTTTTGGAGGACTTTGTTTTGGACGAGGGATGTAGAGAAAGAGGAGGGAGATCAAACTTCGATATAGATATTGTTAGTTAAGCTTGGACACACTACATCTAGTTGGACTTGGGCTCGGAGGGCTAGGGAACCTGTGGAGGTTCCCTGGGCTAGGAAATACTTCCTAGTTGGTTGGGAGGAAAATCTAGTTGAGCAGTCAAGAGGAGCATCCCAACAGAGTCAGGAGCTCAGGAGCATCTCAACTAAGCTATTGGAACATGTATTCCTTCATTTATTGAATACTTATGTAAATGGTTGCAATGAAATTCTTACTTATTTAATTTGTGGTAAATAAATTTTAACGGTATATTATCATCACATAAATGTTTAGATATAAATAAGTTATTCCCCATCTTATTGTGTTTAAAATTAGAGAAATTTAATTTTAGTTAGAGAACCTTAGGAAGGAGCCTCACACATGTTATCAGAGCTTAGGTTCAAAAATATGTACCTTGAAGCCTATTACTTTGTCAAAAGTCATAGCCAAAACTAAAGAGAGTAGTACCCTCTTGATATCCCAAACCTAGCATCTTTCCTATCATGTCGTGGAAGTAGTAAATAGTATTCATCTAAATAATCAGATTAGAATGGAAGGAATGTCACCTCTAGAAAACTTAATCATGTTTTCAGATCATCAGATATAGCTGAAGGTATGCAATATGTTGCAAGAATATCAGGAGTTTCTTCCTTTGATTTTTTTTTTGTTGCCAAAACAACAATCTTTTTATACTCCAAGTCAAATCTCAGAAATTAATCCTCACAGTTATCCACCATGTCTACAAGATGCCTGAGATTTTTTACATGCACTCCATTGGAAGCCAGGACCTGTGTATTTACAATATCCTCATAACCAGTATTTATATCTGCAACCAGAACCTGAGAAATCACCACCAACTATTCATCTTTTGTTCGTGCCATAGAATGTAGTAGCTTGTCCATCAGTTTTACTGGAGCATCATAGTCATAATCTTTTCCATATTCAAAATGAAGGTATGGCACAGACAGAGTTGAAAATACAAATCTAGCTATGATGTAATAAGATGGAGTCTTTCCCTTTGTATGTACAGGGACTAGGCATTTGTGATTAGAAAGCTCGATATCAAATTCATGATACTCAGAATCATGTAGAATTTTGACTCTGGCCTGCTCTCATGTGTACTTCTTTTGAAACAAGGTAGTTAAAACCTATGCGCTCACCATGCCTGAAAGGAACAGTTCCATCATTAGCAATATAAATTCCATCAAAACTAAGAAGAATATCTGACGATGTCAAGAATTTCGTTGTTGGAGATGTTGGTCCTACCCTTCTTACATGAACACCTTTTTGGTTAGACATCATTCCCATTGCAATACACAAATCAAGATTCTCCACTTTCTGCCATTCTATTCCAAGTATGGGAAATCCTGTGTAGTCTCCCGAGCATTCATAATCTGTGATAAAGTGTGTAATAACCAGAGTTGGTATAACATATCCAATATTTTCTGCATCTTCATGTTTAAGTGATTGAAATGCAATTCCCACACACTGGCCCTTGTCATTGAAAGCAGGTCCCCAGAATTTCCAGCAATTATAGCAACATCATTTTTGGACTCCAAGAATAATCAGATCAGGGACCCGAATGTCACAATAATATAGTCCAAATCTATCTTTCGGGACTTCAATCATTGTTTTTGGATCCAAGGACATATTTTTTCCAGTGCTAGGATCTTAAAGGGACCAAAGTTTTTTTCGAAATTCATGATCAATAACAAAAGAAAAAGATGAAACCAAACTTTCTCTTTGTAACCCTTTTCATTCATGGCTGTTAATATCGAAACCCTATGTCAGGCATAAGTAAAACTGGGTCCAAATCAGGATTCATGTATGGTTTCTTTTCTCATCCAAGTGAAGCCACTCTTCAATTTTTTCAAGTATTTCTTGCCATACTGTGGGCATTTTCACTGTACTAATGTCAAAGTAGATTCTGTATCATAGGAGAGAAAGGAAGTCTTTCTACTTAAAGATGTTAGGCACGATGTTTACAGGTTAAAGCCCCTTTCTGAAGATAATACATTTAATCTCTCTAACTGGTCCACCAACAACACCACCACTTCCACCACCAACACATTTGGAGGGGATAAAACCACCATGTGAGAACCCATGTTTCATATCCTGCACACTCTTTTTCTTTCGTCGAATTGAGTTTGTGCATTCCTCTTGCATACAATTTGTTGACAAGGGAAAAACATTGTTGTACATACTTTACTTTCCATATGGAAACACCCAGTTGAACAATGCACTGTGTTGAAATAAAAGATAGGTATATGCACTAGTTCCATGATGCCTTTGGTCCAAAGAAAGATACTTCCCCCCAGAAATTGTAGTGCTGCTATCACTGTTTGAATGTTGATATATGGAACCTTGGTCGAGAAGTAATTTTTTAGACATCATGTATGTGTAAGTTGCGTGGGGTCTAATTTTGTTTTACTCTACTACTCAGTGTACACATCTAATGGCAGCAACACTCACTTCAACAGGCTGGTGGGGACTCTGGCCATTGGTAAATCTGTATCCTAACTTTTGCAGTGAATTTTATGTCACAAATTTGACATGATAATAATGAGAATATTAAATATTCAGACACTAGGAAGCCGAACACTCAAACTTAGCTTCTATGAAATTGTATGCAACACAATAAATCCAAGTTTTTACCAAGCTTCTCCTTAGATGAGTCAAACTCTCAACACTCTATTGCCTTGTCGAGTCTTTATCAATCTAAGTCTGCTAATCTATTTAGCTTCAGAGTACGATAGCCATGAAATAAGTCTAAACAAATTCAACTGTAATGATCCCAACCATTCATGGAGTTTTAATTCTGTTATCAAGCCCTCTAGGAAATCAGATTTATAACCAATGATTATGTCAAAAGATCAAATTTATTTTGCCGCTATTAAACCATAACTAAACCATAGAAAATATTCCAAAAAATGAATGGATAAAAGTATGTTAAAAGGAGAATATTGCTTACCCTTTTCCAATGTCGATTTAGCTTATGGATATATTTTAAGCATGAATTTACTTCCAATTTGAGAAACTCAAGAAAAATTAGACCTGAAACCTTCATCCCTATAGTAAATTCTAGCACTTGTAAATTGAATTTAAGGTGAAACATTAAGTTCTTTAAGCAAGTCATTGAGGTGTTGTTTGTTCATCGGTATTCTGGAGGAATGGCCATGAATTCCTTTACTTGGAACTAGATGAGTAGTATATTCTAAAATCTGTGCATATTCATGAATTCTGTATGTGTAGGTTGATGAGGTTATCTTGATAGTGTAACATTGTAAGTTCAACCTTTTAGGTTTTTTGTGTGCACCTATGTATTCCTTATTATGTTAGATGTTGTTATCCTTATGTTCTAGTTTGTGTTCAGAGATGGGGTTTGGAAAGACAAGAACCTCCTCTAATAAAACATAGAGTGCCTTTCACAATAAAGGTTGTATAACAAAATATGTGCTTCCATTACTCTATTATCTTTCTTAAGTTAAGGACAGTTCTTACAACTAATGTCTGAAGATAAAATCCAGTAACAGTAAACATGTTGATGACACACTCTTACAAACACAGTGTGAACTAAAATTTACACTACCATTTGATGTTATCGACATAAAAATAAAACTCTTTTCCTCTCTGGCATGTTCTCAACATTCTTTATTTAATTAGAATGAAAGGTATGGGCCTTATCTCGGTTCTTAATTTTTCTTGATCCAATATATTTCACATAAAGCCAATGTCAGTTACTTGAAATTACTTATGTAACATGTCCAAAAGGTACGATTTTGCATTTGAACCTTTTTCCCTTTACATTCTTCTATACTAGAAGATATATTTACTATTTCATGTAAGTGAGTTACATTAAAATAAAGAAGAATATTGTGCCCAAATGCATTCATAATCTAAACTTAAACTAACTAGAATTTAAACAACTAATAAACAAACTTCGAGCTTGTTCCAGTCACAAATTTATTCTGTCAAAGTCACCTAGGAAGTGTCTGGCCCCATCCACATGATTAGACCTTGTGGAGGAAAATTGGCCCATGAGAGGAAAGCATGTCATAAGTGGATTCGACCTTGTGGAGGCAAATCGGCCCATGAGAGGCAAGCATGTCATAAGTGGGAATCGGACCTGAATGGGTAGTGCAACAACCCCCTTGCATTATCCATCCATGCTAGACCCCACCAACTAGTTTAGCTAGAGGTATGAAAAACCCTCGTTCTGTATTTTTGTATTGCATAAGTTGGGATATTCTTCTCGTCAATCTAGTTAAGTTGCCTCAAGAAGTAGGGCCACTCTCCTCACATCAAGGCACAATCTATTTCCCACAATGATGATTGCTTCTAAGAAAAATCTTCAGCAGGAATCAAAAGACTGCAAATTCCAAGAAGAAAACTTCACTGCCCTTGATCATGGAGGCTACTAGCAAAAGTTGTGTGCCACAGAGGGAGTAAATGTTAGTTGGTCAAGTCCTTATATAAAATCTTTAGTAGGAACGAAAAGGCTACAATTTTAAAGTAGATACCTTCACTGCCCTTGATCATAGTGACTACTGGCAAGAGTTGCGAGTCAAAGAGAGTAAAAGTTAGTTGGTGAAGTCTTTATGCATAATTTTTGAAGGATGCATCAAGATGGTATTTGAGATGTTTAAAGTGCAACTAAACTACATAATACATATTAGAAGCAATGACAATTTTCTCTTACAAGTTTTGTTATACCTTTTGCAACTTGACCCAGCAGTCGTGGTAGAGTAAAAATGGATTCTGGGCACCAAAATAGTAACTAGCAGTATAACCCAGTCCAATTTTATTCTTCTGTCCAAATTTTGAGTTTCTTATAAAAATATGTGTTGGAAATAATACTGAGAGGGGGGGTGAATCAATATTATCTGGTCAATTATTTTCTTTTTCAAACCTAGAACATATACACTACTTTAGTTAGAGAAAACCGTGTATATATGTGCAAATACAGATGAGGAAACCCACGTATACCATATAGACTTATAATTTAAAATATTATACAGACGTTGAACATTAATTTGTGTATCAGGATCATATAAATAGTAACCAGGAACAAAAAATAGAGCAGAAGACAATCACACATAAGAACACAAGATATTATGTGGAAACCCAATGTGGGTGAAAACCACCTGCTACAATATGTCTCTATCTTTTCAATTAGAAACTTCTTTTTACAATGATTCTGTACTGGTGCAGTCCTTTACCAGTACGCAGGCTGCTACCTACAGAGAGCTACAACCCTCTCTTGTTTTCCAGCTTCTCCTGGAAGGGAGCTACAACCCCCTTAGTTCTTGTACTAGTTCAGATACTAGTACGCAGACTGCTACCTACAAAAGACTACAACCTTCTCTTCCTTCTAGGGACCACGCTTCATAAATTTTCAGACTGGATCCACAAATAACATCAATCAAACATCAATAATTTCAGCATCAACCAATCACCTTTTCACGAATCAAAATAAACACTTCTTTGACGACTGTACCTAGATCATAATAACAATAATCACACCCCACTTTTGAACCCAGAACACTGTAGAAATAAACAGAAGCAACTATAACACAAATCAAGAGATGTACGCTACTTCACTATTCAGAAACCTGTGTGCAGATTTATAAATTCATTCTTTCAAACATTCAGATATTAGTTAACCCAGATGATCAGATTTATAGATCAAGCGTGCGCCACATATCACAGATCAAAATCATATAGAGATACCACTATTCCAGCCTTAAGATTTTGACCCATCAATAGAACTTATCCTTCTCCTTGCACTCAGGTTCCTTCTTCATTCAAATCCAGATCTGCACGATAACCCAATCACAGTATTACAGATCTAGCACTTTATTAGATATTCAATGATTCAGAAGGTGCCTTGCCAAATGATCTCTTTCCTCTTTTATAGCCTTAGGCCTTTCACAATACCACAGACCAAAAACCATAACAATTCAATACCATGGACCGAATACTTGGGCTCATCACTTATGACGAAATACCATGGCCCAAAACCATAGGTTCAAATACCAAGGACTAAATGCCACGGACCAAAACCGTAGGATAAAAAACTGTCGGACTAATACCATGAACCAACCATAAGATTTCCCATGAGTGTGCGATTTTCTCTACATGAAAGTACGTGAACTTTTCTCTGCATGAAAGTGCGTGAACTTTTCTCTGCATGAAAGAAACTTTCCTCTGCATGAAAGTGCGTGAAATTTTCTCTGCATGAAAGTGCGTGAACTTTTCTCTACATGAAAGTGCGTGAACTTTTCTCTGCATGAAAGTAACTTTTATCTATTTGAACTTTTCTCTGCATGAAAGTGCATGAACTTTTATGCACTATAATTTATCATCTGAGATGAGTGGGTTGCCATCAAGTACAACATATGTATCATAATGCCAAAAATCTCCCCCTTTGGACTTGATGGCAACAACAACCAATCACTCTCCCCCTTTGACATCAAGGGCAAAGGGGCGGACTACCATACTCCCCCTGAGTACCTGCTGAAAACTCTAAACGAGCTCCCCTTTTGTATATGCTCTGTGCTGAAATGCTGTCTGCAAAAAGATGTTCTACAAGAAAGAACATGACTCCATACATTATAAGTAACCTTCCTATCATTAAGACTCATACATACATCCATCTCCCATCCAAGTGGGAATACACAAGATAGACAAAACTCATTCATCCTAGGCATAGTGGGGAAACCAAAATAGGTCGTTACATGACCTTGAAATGAAAAGAAGTACATGACATAGAGACAAGAACAACTATCAACAGAATCAACCTTCAAACCAGCACACATTGATCTACTCCACCAGAAAACTCTTGAGAAATCAAACCAAGGACTTCTAAGATAATGCCAACAATGCATCATTAGAAGAATATATGCTCCCCCTGACCTTGTGCCAGATGATCTCTGATAGACCCATTTGACCCACATAGACCAACAAATGTACATGTATCCACCTACGTACAACAGACAAGATTCAACAGTAGGATGATGCATCAACAACCCCCAACTTCTGTCTGAGGTATTCAAATGTCTCCCTGGGCAATGGTTTGGTGAAAATATCAGCAACTTGTTCCTTAGAGAGAACATATTCCAATTTGACCTTTTGTTCCAACACTTGTTCCCGAATAAAATGATACTTGATCGGTATGTGCTTGGTCTTTGAATGCATGATTGGGTTCTTTGAAATGATGATTGCACTTGTATTATCACATAAGATGGAGATAGGTGGTGTATAAGTGATTTGAAAATCCTGCAAGGTTTGCATCATCCAAAGGAGTTGAGTGCAGCAAGATGCAGCAGCAACATATTCTGCTTCAGCTGTAGACAAGGCAATCGAACTCTGTTTCTTTCTGAACCAAGATACTAATCTGGAACCCATAAAGAATGCACCACAACTTGTGCTCTTCCTGTCATCCACGCTTCCGGCCCAATCTACATATGTATAAGCATGAAGTGTGATATCTGTATCTTTAGGATACCATAAGCCATAATTTTGAGTCCCTTGAAGATATTTGAAAATTCTCTTCACTGCCTGAAGATGAGTTTCCTTTGGATTTGCCTGAAATCTTCCAACCATTCCTACTGCATGCATGATGTCTGGTTGGGTACCTATTAAATAGAGCAGACTTCCAATCATGGATCTATAGGTTGGTTGATGCACTGCTGCTGATTCATCATTTGCACTGAGGCTGCATCCTATGACGATAGGAGTACATACTGGTTTCGAATCTTCCATGCCATACTTCTTCGATATCTGCTTGAGATACTTGGTTTGAGATAAAAAGATACCGCCTTTATTTTGTTGGATTTGTAAACCAAGAAAATATGTCAGTTCTCCAAGCAAAGACATTTCGAATTCCTTTTGCATCACCAAGGCAAAATTTTGACTCATAGCTTCTTCATTGCTGCCAAAGATGATATCATCTACATACACAACAAGTATTAGCAATTTGTTATTTTCAATTTTTATATAAAGATTGATATTTGCTGATCCTTTTGAAAAACCTTGTTAATGAAGGTATCTGTCCAGACGATAGTAGCAAGCCCTTGGAGCCTGTTTGAGACCATAGAGAGCCTTCTTTAGTCTGAATACAAGATTTGGATCATTACCAAGGATGAATCCATCTAGCTGCTCAATGTACACTTCTTCTTCTAAGTCTCCATTCAGAAAGGTTGATTTCACATCCATTTGAAATACTTTGAACTTCTGAAAGCTAGAGAGAGCAAGGAACATTCTGATGGCCTCAAGTCTAGCAACGGGAGCAAAAGTTTCTTCAAAGTCTATTCGTTCTTGTTGAGCATACCCTTTACAAAGAAGTCTGGCCTTGTTTCTAATCACTTCCCCATTTTCATTCAACTTGTTTTTGAAGATCCAATTTGTCCCTATGACATTCCTATCTTTTGGTTTAGGAACCAACTCCCAAGTGTTATTCTTTTCGATCTGCTCAAGTTCTTCATCCATTGCCTTGACCCAGCATTCATATTTGCATGCCTCTCTTACATTTTATGGTTCAATGGAGGAAAGTAATGCCAAATAGCTTGAAGCTTCTACTATTGCTCTTCTTGATTGTATACCAGCCTCTTTCTTCCCCAAAATCTAAGATTCTGGATGATTCTTCTGAACGTACCTGGATGGAGTCTTTTCTTCTATCCTTATCTGTTCTTCTGGTGCCTCATTGGTCTCTTCTTCTTCATCA